>LPNX011030256.1:307384-405336 GCA_001517045.1 Pseudotsuga menziesii | reverse complement strand
GGGGGGTTAGAAAAACCACCTCAAGCCAAAACCACCCCCAAAATGGTATTTTGTTGTAGTGAATAAATCCCTTGTTATTTCCACCTAGTGCCCAATTATAAAATTATGATATCCAATGGTAGGATTATGAAATTTGCAGGGAAATGTGAAAACGTGAGACTCTAATTATGTAAATATCATCTCAAAACCCATCTGTTGTCTATAGATATGGGTGTTTGTAATATATTTTTAACGGTATAATGGGTATGAACATTGGATCCAATTACCATGGACTCCAAGGAATTATACATAATTTATACTTGGGACTCCCATACTGAAACCCTCAAAAGTATCTTGGTAGGTTCTGCTAAATTCATAAGTTCTCATAAGATGAAAAAATTATTGAAGAAGGTACACTCTAAAATTATTGCTCATTTCCATGCTATCTAGGATTTGAATATCTATGCACCAAAATTCCATCTTGATTTTCAAAAGGTTTTGGATAGATATCAATATGCCTTTGAGATGTCAAAGGTTTTGCCCGCATCTAGAGGAGAGAATGATCATGGTATTCCTTTATTATAGGATGCCAACCACCAAATGTATAACCATATAGGCATCCATTTACACAAAAGAATTAAATTGAAAAGTTCATTCAATAGCTATCATTTGCAAGGGTAATCCATCCCAACATTAACCCATATTCGTCCCCATTGGTCATGGTTTTGAAGAAATTAAGGCACTTGGCACATGTGTATTGATTTTTGTTCGCCCAGAAATATGACCATCAAACATAAATTTATCATACCAATCATTAATGAGATTTTAGATGAGATCCATGGTGCCAAAAGTTTCACCAAGCACGACCTTCACTCAAGATACCACCAAACCAAGATGGAAGATGCTAATATTTTGAGCAAAAAATTACACACACATGAAGGGAATTATGTGTTTTTCGTATTAACCTTCGGACTTTGTAATTTTGACTCTACCCTTTAGAGATTCGTGGATAAAATATTGAGGCCATATATTCATGATTTTGTGCTTGTTTTCTTTGATGGCCTCTTGATTTACAATAAAACTTAGGATGTCCATGTACAACATGTTTATAAATCCTTAGAACTCCTTCAAGACCATCAATTTTTCATTAAATTATCCAAATGTGTTTTTGGGTTATCAAAAGTAGAATACTTGGGTTACATTGTTCAACAAGATGGTGTGAGAGTGGGCCCCAAGAAGAATGAAAAAATGATGACCTAGAACCTTGAAGAGATTACATGACTTTTTCATCCTTATCACACACTATAGGAAGTCTGTGAAGAACCATGGTAAAATTGCAGCCCCATTGACAACCCTGTTAAGAAAAACGCGTTTACATGCAATACAACAACAAAATAATCATTCTCACTTTTAAAGCAAGCCACTTGTACCACCCTTTTCTTAGTCATTCCTAGCTATATTAATACTTTTGATGGGAATGCGATGCTTCTTGAAAAGTTTTGGGTGTAGTTTTAACACAATATGGAATACCCTTAGCATTCACCAGTAAGAACTTGTGTGAAAGGAATTTGGGAAAGTCAACCTATGAAAAATTTGGGCAAGTCTAATTATGAGAAATACATGATAGGATTCCTACATGAAATTGACACATGGAAGCCATATCTTATATGGAGGTGCTTTCAAATCAAAATCAATGACCATAACCTAAAGGATGTTTTAGAACAAAGGTTTTGATTCCTAGAGCATCATAAATGGGTCACTAAGATGCTTCCCACTAAATGGGTCTTAAATATGTATTATACTTGGTACATAAATGGATCACTAAGATACTTCCCACTAAATGAGTCTTAAATAGGTCTTATACTTGATACACATAGGTCAAATGTTGATATGAAATATTATATAAAACCATGGGGATTACTTCATTTTTAGTGACCCATTTAGCGAAAAATCTTACTGATCCATTACATCATTTAATGGAAAGATACTTTAATTTAAGAGAAAAAAAAATAAAGGAGCTAAAAATTCAATTTTATTAAGCATTATTTTCTATAAAACTCCATTTAGTAACAATTTTCTATTTATAGATGGATTTTTGTCCATGGTTAGTGGGTAAACTATATATTTCTCAATAATCCTTCATTCCATGTAATTTCATATTTCAAACATTGCACAAGTAACAATAAGTGGAATGTATAAAACAACAAGGTATAATTCAATAATAACAATAAAAAAAAATTCAAGGCACAAGTTTACCAATGTTTATTTAAAGTTAGTCACCCATGTAATTTCATATTTCAAACTGTAATTCATATTTCAAACTATGCACAACTAGAAATAAGTGGTATGTATAAAACAACAAGGTATAATGTAATAAGAGCGATAAAAAAATAATTAAAGGTATAAGTCTACTAATATTTATTGCGTTGAGAGACATTCTACAGCCTAGTACGAGGGATATTTTGTAACACGATATTATTTTGTAACGCTTATTAGTACCAAAATAATAAAAATAAAAAATTTAATTATCCTTCAAAATAAATGTTGGCCACACAAACAACTTAATATGCAGGAGAAGTTGTAATGTTCCTACCTAACAAAACAATAAAAAAATTTAAAATTTAATTATCCGCAAAAAAATGTGGGTCAGAACAAAAAAACACAAAATGGGTGAGATGTTGTAATGTTCCTACCTAACAAAATAATAAAAAAAGAAGCGAGGCCTCCTAAACAACTCATGGTTTTCGGAGGTCCTTGCACATGGTTTTAAAACCATGTATGAGGGAGATGTTGTAATGTTCATTCCTAACAAAATAAAAAATATTATATGTCGGCCATAAATAATATTAAATATTAATAATAAAAATATTATATGTCGACCTTAAATAAAAAGATGTGTATATAGGACACACCAAGGTTGATAACTCCTTCAATGTAATACCTAAGAAAAGGTTTACACCTAGAGATATTTGACTCTTCTCGAGGCTTAATAAAAATTAAGATTTGGATCTAAGCTCATTAAAGTTAATCATCCAATTCAAATGATAAATGTAATAAATATATTATAGAATGAAGGTGCAATTAGTTTCAAAGTGGGTTACATCTATTTGGTGTGTGTGGTGTGTAACGTAATAACTACCTTGAATCCACGTTATCATAAATTCTATTAAACACAAAACGCAAAACGTATAAGAGGTCAAAAATAAACTAGAACCCAAATTTTCGTTATCCTAAATTCTATTAAACACAAAACGTATAAGAGGTTAAAAATAAATTAAGACCCAATTTTTTTGGATGATTAAACAAACAGCTTAAGATGGGGTTATGATTCTAACTTTAGTCGATATTGTTGGATTCTTTTCCCCAATTTTCGTTAGCCTAAATTCTATTAAACACAAAACGTATAAGAGGTTAAAAATAAATTAAGACCCAATTTTTTTTTGGATGCTTTAACAAAGAGCTTAAGATGGAGTTATGATTATAACTTTATTATTCTATTATTTATTATCGATATTGTTGGGTTCTTTTCCCTATGGAAACCAATTTTAATAATATTAATTTTTTTATTAATTTTATTTTTTTCAAATTACTTTATTAGCATTCTAACATTGCACAACTCATTCATTTTGAGATATTTGCTACTATCAGATCAATAATTGTATTTAGCATTTTGTAAGTGAGTTATATCTTTTTGTGTGTTACATTTCACCCATATTTGGATTTTTTATGGTTAATTGAATAATTGCATTATTCTCTTGGTTATGTGTAAGTGAGTTATATCTTTTTGTGTGTTCCACATCTCACTCATATTTAGATGTTTTTATTGTTAATTGAATAATTGCTCTATCTCCTTGGTTGAGTGAGATCTAAGTTTATGTACATGAGGTCTCTAAAATGCTAACTACATAAATCATATTAACTCCATATATATTGAGCATGAAAATAATCAATTATTAGCCATACTTTGATGGTAGGGGAGATATTAGACATGTTTCCTTCCTCAAATGGATTAGGTCCTGGTATTGTTTGTTTGAACCTATACACTTATTGAGTAGAGATACAAAATTTCATCTCAATCATGCATTGCCTTTAGGGAGTTATCATTGTAAATTCCTTTATTTGGGATAAATAATAATCGATCGTGAGTTCATGGTATCCAATTTATCTTCGTCTAAATGCAATGTGTGGGATATATTAAATAACTCATATATACTAGATGATGTCAACATTGGTTGGCCTTCTCTACTACTTATGGCACATGAGAGACACGCTAGACTTTTCTATGAGGGGACTATTTTTCTAGATATGGCATAAATGGAATGTGATTCAAACCATGTGGGTTCCATCATTTAAGTTTTAGAGATATTATTAGAATTATTATTTGACAAAGAATGACTATGTGTTGATGTGGTGATTGAAGTGTAGATGTAGTATATTGTATCCAAATTTTGGAAATCAACTTGTAGTGGTAATATATGATTATGATAAGGAACTAGTGATCTCGATAAGGTTGTTGGTATCATGATTGCGCTGAGAGGTGCTCTACAACCCAGTATGAGGGAGGACTTGTAACGTTTGTCGATATTATTTTGTAATATTTGTTATTAACAAAATAATGATAATTTTTTTTTAATTATCCTCCAAAGTAAATGTCAACCAGAAAAAGCAACTTAATATGGGGGAGATTTTGTAATGTTCCTACCTAACAAAACAATAAAAATTAAAAATTTAATTATCTGCAAAAAAAATTGTGGGTCGGAAAAAAACACAATATGGGGGAGATGTTGTAATGTTCCTACCTAACAAAATAAAAAAATAAAATAAAAATTGAATTATCTGCAAAAAATGTTGGCCTTGCACATGGTTTTAAAACCATGAACCATGTGCAAGGCCTCCAAAACAACCCAAGGTTTTAGGAGGGCCTAACACATGGTTTTAAAACCATGTATGGGGAGATGTTGTAATGTTCGTTCCTAACTAAATTAAAAAATATTAAAAAATATTATATGTCCGCCATAAATATTATTAAATATTAATAATAAAAATATTATATGTCGACCTTAAATAAAAAGATGTGTCTTTTGTTTGTATCAAATCAATGGCTATATATAGGACACACCAAATTTGATAACTCGTTGAGAGAAATACCTAAGAAGAGGTTTGCACCTTGAGAGATTTGATCCCTCTCGGCACATGATAGAGCTTAGAATTTGGATCTAGTATGGTTTTGTTTCTCTTAGTTCTAGATAAGGTGACAAACAAAGGTATTTGTGTGGCATCGTAGACCTCATACTCAATTATTGTTGGGAAAGCATATTTGTAATGATTGAACTACCTACATATCGCACAAGGGTACATAGTGCATACCCACATTGAAGTTGAGGCATAACATATGGTAATCGTATCATGTGTATATGTGGTGAGTGTTGATGTTCTTAATTCCATTGATCCATCATATGGTTCAAATAGGGTCAATTGTTCATGAAAAAAAAAGCCTTTCTCTAGGAAGGACATGTTTGGAGGGATTACAATGATGACATAGACATAGGTGAGTTTGATAAGTCATCAACAATGTTATAGATTTGAGTAGCTCTTACATGGCAGTTATAGGTACTACGTTTCTTAGTTTCCTTTGGTACACATGGTGTTGGGTCACTATGAGGGCATAGAATCTACAAAAGTCCACTAGTAGATAGTTGGTAACTTTTGAGATTGGGCGAACATAACTCAAGAGTCATGTTGTATTATTGGTCATTGGTTTCGAAATTGACCTCCAGTAATTTCATGGAAATATTTGGAAATATTTTGATAAGAGGGGTCTCCTAGTTAAAATGGATTCTAAGGATGGTGAGGCCCTACCAATTGGGTGAGGTTTATTATCTCTTGTTGATTTATAACAACACTTTGTTGGGAAAGGGGTTATGCAATACTATGCGAGTTGGTTGTTGGAGAGCATTATTATCGTGTGGGGGGTTTGTTCCTTGGATAAACATAATTCTTTGATTCATTTGTAGTAAATTATTTGGGTGAAATGGGGAATATAATTTCCAAACTCAACATATTATGTGTAAGGAAAATTAGTTTGATGCATGTTTTCTTTTCTTTTATTTGGTTGATTATTGTTTCAAGTATTATTGGTTTTTCTTTCTCATGTTAGTGTTTATCCCAACATTATTATTCATACCTGAGAATTTCCCCTTTGTCCCTATGTGTGTTTCATGTTTTAATGTTACATTTATTTTTCATGTTATTTATGGATTGGATGGGTATATCAAATTCAGTCTCCTCAAAAGCATGTGTTTATTGAGCAGGTGAAGGTTGTACTAAAGTAATGTTGACTTGTTGAGTGGGGTCTTGTTATTTTGATAGGCTTGGGAATGGTATTTTTGTCTAGCTATTGGGAGGCCCTCTATTTGGGTTGGTGTGAAATAAAAGTTCAATATGTATCAACTAGTCTAATATGGATTGTATTGGGGTGGGTTTTGGATTTGTGTTGACACTTGTACCCCATTGCGGGTATGCTAGGACCTAGGTGTGATAGGTGTGAACCACTTTATTAGTTTGATGGAATGATGTAAGGAATAATGTGATGTCCAAACTTTGGTTTCCATAAGGTGATGTAGCACTTCTGTGAGAGGTATTGAATCCACTAAACTAGTTTCCATAAGCGATTGGATGGCTATATAGGCCCAGCGATGCCGCCCATTTTTATGATTACTCCATCAATAACATGTGATGAAGTAGGAGTAAAACTTTTCAAAAGGGTATGGGTGAGGAGCATCTAGAAGAAGCATATATAAATTCCCTAAGTTGACATAGTTAAGGTCAAAATGTTGTGCTTTGAGGATGGACACATCTTCTATTTGATTTCATGAAGATATATGGAATATTTGGAACCAAATGGGTATGGAGAGGGAAAGGGGGAGGTGGTGTTGGAACACCTATTCCAAACCTTGGTGATGCAAGTTTCCTATGAGTTGTTGCAAGTGTGTAAATTCTAAAAGGATTTAATGACTTCTGCAAGGATGATCCAAGAATAACCGATATTCATATTTTTTCTCCCAGAGAAGAATGTTGAGGGGACAATGATAGTTCTTGTAGAGAGGTTGAAATACTAGGAATACCTTGAAATAGTGTTTGGATTGCTTTGACTTTTGTGACTTCCAAGGTGAATGACAGTTTTTTAGGGTTCTTGACTTATGATGCTTTATGGATATAAACAAGTTCTAAGTAAGGAAGGTAATATTTGATATATATAAAAAATTAGTATTTCTAAAGCAAATAATTTTTTTTTTAAGAGAAGTGCCTAGGAAAGCTTCCTTTTAACCAAAATACATGTGTATGTTTGTTTAATATAGAGGGATTTCACTCAATGGTTTTGAAAAAATTAAAGAACATTATGTATGACTTCTAATGTCTCTCCTCTCTCATGTATATATCTCTTTCAAAATATCATAGTGGAAATGGATTGAATGCACTGAAGATGACTAGTAAAAGTATGAAATAGTCACTTATGGTGAGGGGCATGAGGGCATGTCTCAATGACAACAGTGCCATTTCTCAAACACCATTTCTATTTATATTAGGTGCAAATGCTACATATGTACAAATCCTAGTCTTTTACCACCAAATTTCCTTTCACAAGTGTGGAAAAGAGACTCTTATCCTCTAGCAAGCAATGGTCACAATCAAAAGAGAGTTGGGTGGTTTAATGGGTCTAAAAAGCAATTGAAATTGGTATATGATCCCACAAGGCATCTCCTTATAGTGGTTTTTGCACACTTATGGTGTTACAATGGAGGTAATTCAATCGTTTTATTCTTTTTGGTTCACCAATTTTTTTTTATGGTCACAAGATGAAGAACTTAATATAGTAAAAATATATTTTATGTCCTTATTATGTGTAATTCAAATGACCGAACCATAATGATTGAATTAAAGTGATAGAAGCAAAATTGCATGAGAATGCTTGAAAAAACTTAAGAAACTTAAAGAGAAATGATCTCAAAACAACCTAAGAAGTAAAATTTAATTGAATCTCAATCTAAGTGGAATCGCCAATTTATTTTGGGGATATTTTTCGCATTGGTGGGAATTTTTTTTGTTTAAATTGGGATGTGAGATAGACAACAAACAATAGTTAGTTTTGAGAATAGAAATATAGTATCCTCACAATTTAATTACAACAAGTCCATTTAGACATAAAATAGTGGAGAGAAATAATATTGCTCATATATTAGTGCAATAGAAAAGGATAAAATATGTGATATCACCTAGTAAGGGTGATTGAAAGGAAGTGGCATCTAGGGATCTCCTTAGGATAGGTCATTTTCCTTCTTGAAATATCTGTCTAACAATTGTGATTGAAAAACATTAGTCTCCTACAAGAAGTAGATCAAGTAAGATTGAGGGAAACAAATGGTAAACATGACAGAGTTGGACTTGAGATATCCAAGATGGTTCTTCCATCATAACCTTGCAATTATTCCTTTATTGAAATTCTACCCCATGTCTTTCATTTATAACAAAATAGGAGATATAATAAAGAATTAACTCACATGTGAATGTTTTTCATTTGAAATTGGATCCCAATGACTGATGGGGATATTTGGGAAACAAAAATACTCTCAATTTATAAGTTAAGGGATCAAATTCACTTTTTACTCTCTCATAAAAGTACTTGAACCAGGACAGTGACCTTTTAATATACGCAAAAAGACTATTTTCACATGCTGGTAAGAATTGCATGGGCGAGCCAAATGAAAACTTATGCAAGTTACACAAACGCTACATAATGAAAACATGTCATTAAATGAAAAGGATAATTTGTAAGGTTTTATTTTCTCAATTGAGGTTATTTAGTAGCCATCAAGTAGTTTACTATTCCTCTCTTTTCCAAGTATTGATGCTTTGGCCTATTTTTGTCAAAATGTTACTTATGAGTGCAATTAAGGTGATGGAACATGTGTTGTAAAAATATGAAATGCATTGTAAATATTCCTAGTATAGATATCAAGGAAAATTCCTATCTGGTGAATGTGTTAGGGTCCTACCATAACTCCTCTACTTTATCAATTTACTTGAGGTGTTAAGGCCCATTAGAAATTTAGTGGCTAGTAACTTAATGTAAAAGATACCTCTTTATTCAATAAAATCCCCTAGGTTTTTAACCCTCACTAATAGTGAGACCATAAGTAGTTAGGTATTTAGCTATTGAAGCACTATATATAGAGTAGTGATCAATTTAATGTTTGGTAAAGGATTGACATTGTATTTGGAGATTTTCTCTTGGAGTTTTCTCCCATGGAGAGGAAAGTGAAAATATCTATATATTATATCTATTCTCTCTATTGTTTTTCCATACTTTCTTTGAATTTATTGGTTTAAGTATATAAAAAGTGGTACAAGGTCTCTTTCTTGAGCAAAAAGGGAGGAATTTTTAAAAATAGGATTGGGCTCTTACACATGCATTATCTTAGCATTTTCACTCCAAATAGATTTTTATGAATTTTTAGGGCCTAAATTTTTCAGGGTATAAAAATAACATATCAAAGTAACTTATTTAAAATTTGTTGCATTTTGGTCACTATAATTTTGGAGATGCACCCTTTCTAAGTTTGGAATTGTCGCTAATCCAAATGGTTTGGCTCATTCAAACGAGTCATCTTGGAATTTTCATTCCAATTTTTTTCTATGAAGTTTCATGGTATGAAAATTCTAGATTGCAGAGAGTGTGCAAGGAAGTAAGATGTGCCTAAATTTCACTTTTTTGCGTTTCTCCACTTTCAAAGATACAGTTTGTTGACTTTAGGAAATCGACTCGCCCAAAACTAGCCTTGAATAGGTTTTCTAGGTAAAATTGTTTTATATGATGTTTTAAAAGTCTAAATCATGTGACGCCAGTTTTATTGGAACAAAAAATAATCAAATTATTTAATATTAACATTTCATATTCACACCCTATAAAATCGGCGTGTGACAAGCCATGCAAGTTTTCCCTTTCGAGAAATCCAAAATCAACAATTTTTGGGAAAATTAGCCTATTGTTTTCTTGGTACATTGGAATTTAGTAAAATTGATGGAATTATAGAGTAGACATATTAGGATACTAGAGAACAAAATTTCAAACTCAAAGGTGCATAAATTTCATAGTTACCAAAGCTTCAAGGTGATCTTGCATGACCATCTCCAAATCAAGATTTCACAAGGAGTTATGGTTATTTCAAAATTTGGGCCTCAAATCCTATCTTGAAAAGTAAGTTGTTTCCCATTAAGTGTATATATCTTTCTCGTTCAGTGGTCTCAAATATTTTTTTTATAGAGATTAGTTTCAACATATTAAAATAACAAAGAGATCTATCGTATAGTGGGTAAACCTATAGTTGGAGAGACACACAAACATAAAATACAGATAGTACTTAAGCCAAATGGTTGTGCACCCTTGTAGCCCCTATTGTTACCCCTTCAAGTATTACCACATCAAAAAAAATACAATAATAATTTTATCTCCATGTACCCTTGGGTATATCAATGCTCCCCTAGCTATACCTGGAACCAATTTAGATAAAGTTGATCAACCATCTTACTTTAAGAGTATATCAAGAATCTTAACATTCTACCCTCTTCTACAATGTATCCTAAATAATAAAAAGGCAGAGAGAGATAGGAAAAAAAGAGAGAGAAAAAGAGAATATTATGGTATTTTCATGATAACTTTTGATCTTGAAGTCGGATTGGGGTGCTCTTGGTGTCATTGGAAAGGTCTCGTTGAGGGATACAACCTTTGTTTTTTTAACTTTGCAACATTCCTCACGTTTTGGCCGTGGAATTCATTTTTTAAATATGGGCTTGAGGAATCTCGAAAAGCATCTTTTCAAAGATGATTTATGAAAAAATCTTTTAAAACATCTTCTCAAAGATGATTTAAAAGATTCTTTTCATAAAGCATCTTTGAAAAGATGCTTTTCGAGATTCCTTATGCCCATATTTACAAAAATGCATGCCCTGGCCAAACCATGAATAATCTCGCAAAGAAAAAAAAGCAAAGGTTGTATCCCTCAATGATACCTTTCCAACAGAACAAATAGCACCCCAATCCAGCTTTGGGATCAAAAGTTATCATGAAAATACCATAATAGTCTATTTTCTCTCTCATTTTTTCCTATCTCTCTCTACCTTTTTCTTATTTAGGATACATTTTGGGCTTGGTAATCCCTTATGATACAACTTGGAGAGATCACTCTTTAGTACATGGGTAGTCAAATAATACATCGAAGGTCATAGTTGGTCCTCCTTAGATAGCTCCCTAATATATTGGGCCAAGTATTACCGTTGGCCCTTGCATGTATATCAGATAGCTATAGAAATTGAAACTCGCTTATCCTTAGGAACTAATAGATCTGAACCATGGTGCCAGGATCCATATAAACCACCTCACACTAGCACCCCAAACAATATTTCCATCCACTTTACTACCAACATGTTGGACAACTTGGAAGTTCAATACTCAAATCTTAATGGCTAGATTCAACACCTTTAGGAGATCATTAATAGTTGGGATCATACATGGGATAAGAAGTTGAGAATAAAAATACATCACTTCAAGAAGATATTGGATGATAATTTTATACACTTGATAGTTAGTGGAATACATGCAAAAGACCATGGGAATGCACACCATAATGATCAACAACAAGAAGAAACTTATCACTAATGACTATCTATCCACCAACAATCCCCTTCGAATTCTCATTATGATAAATCACAATCCATGGATAATAATACCCAAAACTATTTTCCTAAAGTACACATGACAAAATTTGATGGTTCTAATGCACGAGGATGGGTCACTCCAGAGGAAGTGATTATTTTTCCTTTCATTGCATAAATAAGGGGTGTTCCCATGAAGATGGGTAGCCTTTTTTTGAAAGTGGAGGGAATGATTATGTTAAAAAAATAACTTGATAGAGATTTTTTAAGCCCTTGATAGAGATTTTAAAAGATCAATTGAGGGATTAAAAAATAACTCGATCAAGCTATTAAAAAACAATCGATTGAGGGTTCTTATAACCCTATATCGAGCTTCTGTAACTCAATCGAGGGTTTTAACAACCCTCGATCTAGGGTTTTTTAATTGCTTTATTGGGAGATTATAGATCGATCAACCCACTACATTTGGTAACTCAATCGAACATAGAATCTAGATTGAGCATTGTTGATCCTTTAACTATAATAACTCAACAAACTACGACTCATTTCATTGTGTTTGTTGCATAGAATTTAATGAAAGAGTAATAGAGACAAGTCCTAAATATGATAGTTTTGTAATTAGTGTTTAGAAATGAGAAGGTTCATATTTCTTTGAAGATATGGGTGTGGAGTAATTGAAATCCTAGATATGATTGATAAAAAAATATGTCTCCAATCACTCTGTGTCCTATCTATGCAAATGAATATATATAGGAACTGATGGTAGTAATGCATTTACTTGATTCTTCTTCAAGGTATTTGTTATTACATACAAGTACCATATTTATTTTTGAAATTACATTTTATTATTATATAATTTTATGTTTTCCTTTCATTGAGTTCAAAGTGTTTGATAGACCATAAACAATACTAGTCTATAAAAATGTGATTAATTTGTTGTTTTGATTTCCATATTAGTGTGCATACACAAAAATGGTAACTCAATTTTTTTTTTAATTAAAGTTGTTAAAAGCTCGATTGAGCTTCATATATCGATTGATATAAAATATTGATCAAGATATGAAGCTCGATGTAGAGTTATTTTAACGGCACATAAAATATCAATTAAGATATTTAAAAACACATGTAAAGGCTCGAACGAGGGTTTTATAAACCTTGATCGATCTAATAGCTAGATCAAGGGCTTTAAAAAAATATTTTTATCCCTCATTTCTAAAAACCTAATTCTACTAACATCTTTTCCAAGGTTAAATCCTATCCTGGGATACAACTCACATGGTGGCCTTCATACCAATGGATCCATCAACGAATTGTCTATTCACTAGCATAAAATTTGCAAGTTTTTTATTTTATATGATATTTTTTGTTATTTTATTCTTAAACTTATACTTACAGAACCATGTACACAACTTTGAATCAACGCAAAGAATAAATCAACAACATAAACAATACACAACACAAAAATTTCAAATAATACATACGCCCCATACCAACATGTTGTCTTCAAAAGCCCATATTTTTTATTTTTCTATTTTTGTAACAAGTAATTTTTTTTATGTGCACACACATCCATACAAATGTCATTAAATGTTTCAACAATCGGTTTCGAAAATTTAAAAAAATATAATTTTCCATCATAAATTAAAAATATATATATGTGCACCCTAGTGCACTTTGCGTACATTATGTTAATTGTTTTTCTCAAAAGTTACTCATTTATCACTAAATTAGTTTATGTACACACAAGCCACTTGTAAACTTTTGATGAAATTTACAAGAACAGACCTATAATTAGATGTGGTTTTGGCATATTAAATAATTTCATTATTTTAAATATATATATATATATATATATATAGGTGAAAAGATGACATAATTTCCTATAGTTTTTTTGTTCTTGCTTGTTGAAATTCACAATGAATGTATGAGTTTTGTAAGCTTCCATTTAATAAATGAGTAAAAGTTTGAATTTTCATTGTCACTTTTGGCCTCACATGATGAAGCTTAGGGTGGGGCTCTTGTATTTGGACTGAGAATGATGGAGATGGTTAGATTGGCTTAAAAATGATTATGGGTGCTATGTTTCTTGGATTCTATTTGTTAAATATATTCATGAGCATTACGAGTGTGATCCTCACTATTTGGGGTGGCTTACCAAGTTACACCAAACAAGCTTAGTCAAAGACATTTCCTCGGTCGTTGAGCAATTATCCATATTTACATGGAAGGAATATTTTCATTATGTAAAGTATGTTTCATTAGTGACCTCAAGGAGGTGATCCTGCTACCTAGTTGGAGGCATCCAAAAATGGGTTTTGAAGGAGAGAAAATGATCAATGCATACATAAACAAACTCTCTTTCATTTCATGTGCCTTCCATACATAAGTCATTTCATCAAGAAAAATTTCTTTCTGTTCCTTGAAATTATATGTTGTCCCAAACAAAAATGGAAAATAAACAAATAAATGGGTTCTACTATAATTATGATGAAAAGTATATAATGGGTCATAGGTATAAAGAACATTTTAGTTATTTCAATTTGATTTGATAACTCCTACCCATTTCAAAGACATTATTATGAAAGATACCCCTATGGTTGAATTTTCTCACTAAAATCTTCCCATCCAAAAAATGATAGAAACTTAATTCCATCAAGAAGAACCACTCATCTGTCTTCATGTGTTATTTTGTATTTCATCCCCACAAACCTTGAAACTTGTAGATTACATCAAGCACCACAAAGTGATAGTCTTCATTGACAATAGTAGCACCCATAACTTTATTCATTGATCAGTGGCTAAAGAAAGCCAATGTTATGTCCACTTGGCACCCAATTTCCAAATTATGATAGGAAGTGGTAGAATGATGAAATTCATAGGGCATTGTGAAAATGGGAGACTCCAGTTGGATGATTATAATCTCAAAACTCATATGTTGGCCATAGATACGGGTGTTTATGATACAATTTCAAGGGTATAATTGCTATGGACATTGGAGCCAATTACTATGGTATCCAAGGAATTATTTATTAGTTTTACTCAATACTCCCATACTCACACCCTCAAAAGTATGTAGGTAGGTTCCCCTAAAATCAAAAGTTCTCATAAGATGGAAAAATTATTGAAGAAAGTCCACTATAAAATTATTGTGCATTTCCATGCCATCTAGGATTTGGATATCTGTGCAACAAAAAGTCATCCTAACTTTAAAAGGGTTTTGGATAGACATCAACATTTCTTTGAGATGTTGAATTTTTTACCCGCATCTATAGGAGAGAATGATCATGTTGTTCCCTTCATTATGGGCAGTCAACCACCAAAAGTATATAACCATATAGGAACCCATTTGCAAAAAATAATGAAATTGAAAAAACCATTCAATAGCTACCGTATGCAAGAGTCGTTCATTCGAGAATCATCCCATATTCATCCCAGTGGTCATGATTTTAAATAAATTAAGGCACTTGGCACATGTGCCTTTATTTTCATTGTTTTAACAAGATGACCATTAATGATAAATTTTTCATACCAATCATTAATCATATTTTGGATTAGATCTGTCATGCCAAAAATTTCACCAAACTCGGCCTTCATTCGAGATACCAACAAATCAATATGAAAGAGGCTAATATCGAGAAGAAAAAATTCTATACACATGAAGGAAATTATGTATTTTAGGTAATTCCCTTTGGACTTTGTAATTCCCTCCCTACCTTTGACAACTTCATGAATAAATCTTGTGGCCATATCTTCATGATTGTGTGCCATTTTTATTTGATGACATCTTGAATTATAATCAAACTTGGGATGTCCATGTACAATATGTTGATAAATCCTTACAACTCCTTTGATACCATCAATTGTTAATTATATGCTCCAAATGTTCTTTCAATGTGTCAAAATTAGAATACTTGGGTCACATTGTTCGACAAGATGGGGTGAGAATGGACCCCAAGAAGATTGTAAAAATGAGAGAATGGGCATGCCCTAAAAAATTTAAGAGATTACGCCAATTTTTAGGCCTTACAAGATAATATAGGAAGTTTATGAAGTGCCATGTGGTAAAATTGAAACCTCTTGATATCCTTAGAAACAACCCATTTACATAGAATGAAGCAACAAAATAAACATTCTCAATTTTAAAGCAAGCCACATGCACCACCCTTGTCTTAGTCATGCCTAGTTATGCTAAGACTTTTGCATTAGAATGTGATGGTTCTAGAAAAAAATTGGGTGTAGTTTTAATGCAATATGGAAGACCCTTAGCATTCACTAGAAAGAGGTTATGTGAAATAAATTTGGGCAAGTCAACCTATGAGAAATTTGGAAAAATTTATCTATAAGAAATACACGATGTCCATCCTACATGCAATTGATACATGGAAACCATATCTTATATGGAGGCGCTTCGAGATCAAGACCAGTCACTGCAACTTAAAGTATTTTTTGGAACAAAGGTTGTCATCGTGAGAGTAGCATAAATGGGTGAGTAAGATGCTTCCCACTAAATGGGTCTTAAATAGGTCTTATACTTGGTACATAAATGGGTCACTAAATGATTCCCACTAAATGGGGCTTAAATATGCCTTATACTTGGTAAACACACACAAGTCAAAGGTTGAAATTATTATAAAAAAGCATGGCAAAGATAAGATAGTACTCTTTAAAGGGAAATGACAAGGTACTTCAATTTTAGTGACCCATTTAGTGAAGCATCTTAGTGACATTAAAGGAAAATGGAAAGGTACTTCAATTCTATAGCAAAAAAGATAAGGGAAACAATACTTAAAATTTATTAAGCACTATTTTCTATCCAATTCCATTTAATAACTAATATTATAGATGATTTTTTATACATTGTTAGTGGGTAAACTATATTTTTGTCAATAATCCTTCCTTCTATGTAATTTCATACTTCAAACTCTCTCAACAAAGATCTATAATGCAATGAGATCAATACAAAATAGATAAATAAAAAATAAATGAACCCACAAGCCTACCAATATTTATTTAACATTAGTCATCCAATCCATAATGAAATGCTGCTACTATTAATTATATTTAAAGAAACAAGATGCACTTAGTTTCAAGTAGGTTCCCTTTAGTTTTGTGTGGTGTCACTAATAACTACCTTAAATCCATGTTATCTAAAATCTATTAAGTATACAAAGTATAAGGGGTTAAAAACAAACTAAGACCCATATTTTTGGACACTTAAAAAATTAGATTAAGATGGAGTTATAACTACCTTAAATCCATGTTATCTAAAAGCTATTAAGTATACAAAGTATAAGGGGTTAAAAAAAAACTAAGACCCAAATTTTTGGAGGCTTAAAAAATTAGATTAAGACGGAGTTATGATGATTATTTTAATATTCTATTATTTTTATCATTCTAGATGGGCTCTTTTTTATAATATTTTATGGAAACCATGTTTTATATTATTAAATTTTTATTACATTCATATTTTTTCAAATTAATTTATTAACATTCCAACATTGTATATTTTTCAAATAAATTTATTATCATTTTAACATGGCACATCTCATCTATTTTGAGATGTTGGCTACTATTAGCTCAATAATTGCATTTAGTCTTTTGCAGGTCAATGATATTTATTTGTGTCTATCACATCTCACCCATATTTGGATGTTGCTACTATTAAGTCTATTTATTTGTGTCTATCACATCTCACCCATATTTGGATGTTGTTACTATTAAGTCAATAATTGCACTATCTCCCTAGGGTGAGTGAGATATTTTTATGTGTTCTAGGTATGTGTAATGTTAGCTACATAGATGGTATTAATTCCATATATGTTAGACATGAAAAAGAACAAATACCTAAATTTGAAGTGTTTAAAAAGATTATATAAAAAAATAAAAATATATTATAACAATTATTTTATTATTATAATTGAGTTATTTATATATATATTTTTAATATATATATTTTTTATTCAATAATTTTATTATGATAATCTTTTTTCACTATTTTTAATTTTTTTCCTTCAAATTTAATTAATTAATAATATAATGTTATGTATCTTTCATTTTAACTATTGAGATATATTAAGATATTCATATAGAAATTTTGATATATTAGGATATTTATATAAAAAAAATTTCAATACAAGTATGAAGTACTTAATAAATTATTATTATTATTATTATTATTATAACTTTTTTAATTTTTTAATTTAATGAACTAAAATATAAATATCATTTAATAATAATATATACATACATATATATAATTCATTGCTAAAATAATTAAACTTAAATTAATCTTTATTATTAAATTGATTAAACATCGTTTAAAATTTGAACTTAAATTCTTTGTAGAAACATAATACTTCCAAGTTTAGGATATAAACTATGTTAATTTTGATAATAAAATATGTTAATTTTAATCAAAATAACATCCTTATCACCGTTCACATCATATATAAACCAAAAAAACTTGTATTCAATAACTCTTTGACTTTTTAAGGAAATTTGGTTTTTAAAAACTATCATATACATGAAGATGTAATTTGAAATTAAAGCTACTCCAAAATGTTTTGAAAATTCAACATAGCAGCTGAAGACACAACTACACACGAAAATAGCAAGCTCATGCTAATTTAAAAGTAATATAGATCCAAAGGCGATAAGGAAAGGCTCCAACTATTTCAAAACAAAATGAAAAGGGAAGAAACATGGCAGGCTCAGAATCGAGCGTACATGGGAGGAATTTGGTTCTGGTTGAACGCACACGTTCCCAAATATTTTTATATACAGAGTTCTTTGGATTGTGCGACTTTTCTATATATATATTTTTTTGTTGGATGTTTACATATAATTCGGCACATAAAAACACAATAACTGAGTTGTCATTCAACATAAAACGTATATTATATGGATTTAAATGGCTACAGCTGAACAGTAAATCGTATTTTTATTGTTACCCTGAGTAAACAAAGCTTGAGAATGTCAAAATCCTCTGGTCACAGAGAAGTACACAAGTGTTAAATCACAAAAATGTATCATAATGAATATTATTGGTGCTGAGTACCATCAAATTTGAGAGGGAAATCCTAATCAGTGAGCAAGGGGCCCTCACACAGACAGTCAAGGGTTCCACAGTAATTTTGGGGAAGTTGGCGTCGTGTCCATAACAAGATTGATGAACCCTGTGATAAGTTAAAACAACAGCTGCATGTCAATTCTAATTATCACGACGCAAGAAACAGGGGCCTAGAACCTATGTCTGTATACAAGTAATTTATGAATTAGAGCAAATTTAGGCACGCTAAAGAATAGTAAGAATAGGTGGTTGTTGCATTCCTTTGACTTTAATCATATAATGTACTTTAGTTGTTGTTGCAAGATATCTAGGTTGTTGACAATTGATTCTCAAGAATCCTGATTGCTTCCTGGTTGTCATTGGGTCAACTTCCAGCTTTTCGATGCTCTTCACAGGTCGTTGTAACCCAAAAAAGCAACAAAAAAAATTGTCAAACCGAACTATCTGATAAGAGTTTTGATTTTATAGGTGATTGGTATGTTTGGCTGTGGCAGCATGCTGAAGAAAAAATCATCAGCTCTTGTTCCTCTTAAGCTGAGAAATCTGGCTATATTAGAGAAATTCAACTTCGTTTTATGCGATATCTCCAATGGAGAAACATGTTTAGCCCAGATATCAATTATAAGAGAGTTGAGCTCTATTGTTTCGAAGCATAAGGACAAACCCCCTTTGGGTGTTCTATCAAACTTCTTATCCACCATACCCATATCCATTAGACAGTTGAATTCTGAGATCCAATTAGTTCCAGCCCCCAGGGACCGAAGATGGGAAGAGCGCCCTGTTGTGACAAGGCAAATGTCAAAAAGGGACCATGGTCACCAGAAGAAGACGCAAAACTCAAGGCCTTTATAGAGCAACATGGCACTGGTGGCAATTGGATTGCACTTCCGCAGAAAGCTGGTATATACAGTCCAAATTCTTTCATGGACCATGTTTTTTTCACTTGTTTTTAGCTTCTGATGCCTACAGCTTTATTCACAGATTGCTCATTAAATTCTGGCCTCGTTGGTTACATCCTCTAAACAGGTCTGAAAAGGTGTGGAAAGAGCTGCAGGCTTAGATGGTTGAACTATTTGAGGCCAGATATCAGACATGGTGGTTTCTCGGAAGATGAAGATAGCATTATTTGTAGCCTCTATGCAAGCATTGGAAGCAGGTATGGTAGTATTAGACTTAGTTTATAGCTTTATTTGTAGCCTCTATGCAAGCATTGGAAGCAGGTATGGTAGTATTAGACTTACTTTATAGTATTATTTGTAGCCTCTATGCAAGCATTGGAAGCAGGTATGGTAGTATTAGACTTAGTTTTCATGTTTATATGTGTTAAACAATAGTCTAAAAAGCTTAGATCCTGTGTCATCTTGAAATTGCTTCTAATCTTTCTTTGCTGGGATAAAACGAAGCTGGGCCTATAATTGTGTTTACAATTCTGTGCAGGTGGTCTATAATTGCAGCCCAGTTACCTGGAAGAACAGACAATGACATAAAAAACTACTGGAATACAAGACTGAAGAAAAAGCTGCTTGGGAAGCGAAAAGAGCATCAAACACGTAGGTTTAAAGAAGCAAAGAATATGAGTAATGGGACAGGTACTTATGTTTCAGAAGGTATGTCTTCTGCATCATCCACCATTAATGCAATTAGGTCTCTGATGTCAAACACTGAGGCACTCTATCTGTCGGATCGAATGCCTCATATGAATATGGATCCATCATTGGGCCTATTTAATCCTCAGGTCCTGCAGCATTCTGTATCAAATATTGCTAATTATTGCTCAAGCTCAGAGCATGTTAGCTTTGGGACTGGTCCTCCCCAAGGACTGGATCAGGAGCTTACATTTGACAATGCAAGTCTTAGAAAGCTGCTCTTAAGGACTGAATGCGCCTTCACTGCAGAAAATAACAATAATGCCTCTCAAGCATCACCGTCAATCATTAGTGCTCAAATATATTCCCCTTCTACTATCTTGGATCCTGGGCTTGTCCAGGACTCTTTTGAAAAATGCTGCATGAATAACAACGTGAAAGAAGAACCAGTTGCAGGTGCAATAGATCATCGCCACCATATCGATTACCTGGCGTCCATGACACTAAGAGACAGCTGCAGCTCCACTGAGGGAAATTATATACAGTCTCCGTGGTTATATCAAAATGGGCTTCAAGACCATAGCGGTTTGAGCTATGAATTCCCAATGGAACAGCTGAATGAGGGGTTCTACTGGAACAGTGCTTCAAGTTCTTTACAGGGACATAATGAGAAACAAGAGGTCTGTGCCTATTCGTCTTACAAAGAGAGTACTCATGCTGAGGAGGCCAGTACAACATTTTGGGGTGCCCAATTACCTTGTAATTATCCAAAGGCAATATCAGACTGCCCTAATTATATTTCAGCTGCTCCATCTGATGCCAATCAACAAGGATTATCACGATCACAAGAGGCTGGGATCATCTTCTGACGACATTACATGTTATAGAATTTAAAATCATGTTCATTTGCTTATTTGTCTAGAGCTTCAAATTTTGTATATCTAGTGGTGCATTCAAATAAAGGATGGTCTGTATGAAATCTGGATTCCTCCTCCTCTTCCTAGTTTTGATTTATTTATTTCTGCTGATGAAGTGGTCGCTTGATTCCAGAGTTCATTTTCTCATTGTTGGTTCTTCTCTAAATTTCAAATGTCACTTTGAACTTAATGGCAGTGCTGTTGGCCTTTGGAGCTGGTAGTGTATCATGAGTACATATCTTAGACAAGGGTTCTTGTCGATGCATTATCTTTGATGAACAGATGATTTCTGCTCTATCAAAATGCAAATGGAAATGCTGGAAGAATTAATCGATGTAAATAAAGTTGTACCATTTATCATGATCCCTGTCGCCATGTGCATATCTAATATTCTGGTCACATGTAGTGGATTTGTTTATTTATGGTTGACCTCAGTGTTCTTCGTCTCGTAACGAAAGAAGTTATATTCATTTCAAAAGAAGTTATCTTCATTTCTACGTTTAAATTGCATAGCATTAAAACAAGTGTAAAGGCATCTTAATTTATTAAATGCTTAGAGAAATCATATTATTCTAGTGTAAACATTTTGACAGAATTTTCACTTATAAACATATTTGCAATTTTCCATATATTTCTTCAGCTTTGATTCATGGATTTCTATCTAAGAAGGTGATAGCGTATGAATAATGTTTGTTTTTTTTCTAGCATAAGATTTCAGAAACAATTTTGGTTCATATTAATTTCCAACACCGGCCGACCATCAGTCCTCACAGGCAGATTTTTTTCAGCAAGAAAAGAGAATATCCAAATCTATCCCATCGTTGCACTGGCATTCTGCCGGTAACTTGATATTACCATTATGCTCTCGGAAAACATGGAGTTTCACGTGGAATATGAGAATGAAACTCAACGCTATGATGGTAGGTTTAGCACTATCTCATGTTGAGAAGGATAAAACCACTATGTAAATGAATAATATTCTCTGATTTTTTGTTTTTTCAATTTCACGAATTTCAGATACACAATGATGATCCCAATTTTCAGTTTTATCTTTTAAAGTTTTTTTCAATCTGGTAACCTAATGTAGTGTCGGATCATACACACCTGCCAGGAAGAAATTTAGCCTTTATGAAGCCTTCAAGGAACCTTATATTGTGTAAGTAATGTCTTATCAGGCGTGCTCTTTATATGTAAATAAAAAATTTTGGTTCGGATACTGAGTGAATTTTCCTTTCTTTCTTGGACACTTCTGGATAATTTTCACATTCGTTGCACGAAAATGTATCTGATATAATGAATGCATCTCAGTTGTACTCTTTATGTTTTAGCCATTTTGACCCCACGTTAAATGACCCCATAACTATTTAATACCGACTGTACCATTTCTATATGCTGGTCATATAAATTGAAAGATAGCTCAGAAGTACTTAGATAATCTAGACAGTAGTACCAACTCGCAGAAGGTAATTATCCACACTGATAAACAGTTCAATCATAAAAATAAAAATGAAAATATTTTGCCTTTATCGTGCCTTTTACCACGTTTCGCTCTCCATATTCATCTAAAAGCCAACTTGTTTTCAGGTTTGATATCACAGCAATCGATGCAAGAATATAATCCCACTATAAATCTTGAATCTTGATGAGTAATTTAGATCTATTTTTTTAGAACTTTGAATTGAACTGTGTATTCTCAATTTTAATACTAAACTTAATATATATTCATAATATAATGTGTCAATTACTTGTATTTAATAGTTAACCTAATGTAACAACCATAAATCTATAGTTAAAGTTAAGTTTATAGATGTATAATATCTATGATTATTGAATAATAATTAATTTAAAAGTTAATATAATGTTATTGTAATTAATATAGTAACTCTTAGTCATATGGTCTCTTAACATCCAAATGGAGTTAAACTAAGCCTTATGCATATTAACTCTAGTGCCAAAAGCCACATGCAGTTCAAGTGTCACATGAGCTCAACATTACCTTCTACCATGACATTACCATGTCACATGAGTTGCTAATTACCTAACTGATTGTTATGTGTGCATGGTTTCACTGCAATGAAGGTCAACTTCTATCAAATATAAATGCTATTAGACTTGAAGTTAACCTAAGAGTTGTAGAATCATTGGAGTTAAGTTCATAGTTGTATCTAATAAATAATCTAATATTTATCTAAAAGTTGAAGTTAAGCTAATAATTATAAAATCATTGGAGTTAAAACTAATAGTTGTATCTAATAGTTAATTTAAAAGTTAATATATTGACAATTGCAATTCAAGTAAAAGTCTTCCCCAAAATTCTAAGATATATACTATAAGACAATGTCTCTTTGCAACTTCTTTGAAACTTTTAAACCCTAAGTGTTTCTTGCCAAATTATCATATGTGCATGTTTATATTCTCCCAATCTTAATGAAGTAGAATACATATTTATGTTTAAATTGATATGACATCACATGATTTACTATTTATTTATTTTTTAAATTATTGTGATATCACAACATTTATAAGGTTATATAGATAAAATTTGAGGCCATCTATAATTATTTTGTTAATTTGTTTAGTTGTGTGTTTTATGGGTTAATATGATTATAAAATAAAAATTATTTAATTAAATTAAATCATTCAAATTTTTATATGTTTTTAATGAAATAAAATTAACATTTATTTATATATAAATAATATATATTTTATTAAAATATACAATTTAAAAATTACAAAATATACCATATTAATTTAAAATATACCATATTCTTTGAAGGTTTTAAAATCTAATTGTTTCATTCCATATGATCAAATGTGCACATTTATGATCATATGCCAAATCTTAATTTAGTAGAATACATATTTTTGTTTAAATTGATATGAGAATATATATGATTTAGAAGAGTATAATATTTAGTTATTTTTTAAATTAAAGTAATATCACATTATTTATAAGGCTATATAGCTAAAATTTGAGACAATCTATAATTGTTTTGTTAATTTGTTTAGTTGTTAGTTTAATATAATTATAAAATAAAAATTATTTAATTAAATAACATTATTTAAATTTTTTATATGTTTTTAATGAAATAAAATTGACATTTTCTTTTATATATAAATAATAAATATTTTATTAAAATATATAATTTAAAATTACAAAATATACCATGTATTAATTTTAATAATTTTAATAGAAACTAATCATATTTGAAAATATAGGATTAAAGTTAGAATCCCTTTAGTCTTTCATGCTCTTATGCTGAGAAAATCCAATGCTTCTTGCATTGTTGTGACATCATTAACATGTCATTAAAGGGGTCACAATTCTCTTCCACTAGCTTTGAGTAGAATTTTATAGAAGTTGGTATTTATATTTAAATATGATTATAAGAGATATTCAGAAATATAATTATATATTGTAATGTTTCAATTTCAAATGAAGAAGAATAAATTATTTAAAATTTTATATGGGATTATCAATGAAAATATTTGTTTTTTTAGTCATTAAAATTGTATTGAAAAATTGAGACTCTTATTGAAATAAATCAACATTTCCTTTTTAAATAGTCCCTCAAATAAAACTTTTCAATTTTTTATTTGCAAAATGAAAAATGAAAGAACTTCTACATTGTCTATAGAAACTTAACATTATCATCTTCTGACAACTACTTTAACAAATTCTTCACAAGTAGTCCCATCAAAAGGATGTTCCTAGTAAACAAACACAAGTTAATCTCTAAATAGATAGAGGAATCCTCTATCCACTCACTAATGAGGATAGAAAATGAAACATGCAAATATTTATAATTAGTGTTCAACTAAAAATTCAAGCATTAGATTCCAGCATCTTCAAAGAAACATAATTTGACAAGTTTATGTGATATATACTTTATAAAATATTGTTTATCATATGTTATTTGAGATTTGAGTGGTGATTATGAAACTTGTATTTGTAAAAATTTAAAAAATATTTGATTTTTAAATTCATGTATCCATTTTCATTGGTTGTTGAGATTGTATCATGATTCATGCAAAAGTTCTATAAAGTACAACTTCAATAAAAATCAAAAGACTTTCAACATAAAAATCACCAAGATAGATCTACTTACATTTTTAACTCTTCATTTTTCCAATATTTTTTGGTTATTTAAACCATCCCCAATATACATACCTCTAATATAATTTAGAAACTCACCTTACCTCTTAATACTATCCAATATATTAATTACATTTAATCTATTTTGACTCCTCAATATAAATGTGCCTAACATGTCATAATGACTTAAAAGTAAATGAAAAACAACACCATGTTAATTGTTTAAATGTTCAATATAATATTATTAACTTTTTGTGTTCTTTTCCACCTGTCTGTTATACATAAATTGTTACCTTTTTCTTAATAAACTCATCAGGTTGATATTTTTTTTTTCTCTCTAAAACATATAACCTTTTTTACCTAATTTAATTAACTTTATAAAAAAATCCCCACTGTCTGCTGTTGTATTTTTTTTTACTTAAACCCATTTATTTTTTGGTATGCTTTTACCCCATATCTCACTAGTATTTAAAAAAGGAACCAGTGCCTCATATTACCCATCCTACACCTATTTTGAAGCAAGTAGGGCAGTTTCCATCCTGACTGTAGTATTTTTCTTGTGCTCGTACCGAACTTAGTCTTTTCATGGAATTATAAAACCAGGTGCTTGGAGTGTTTGGACAATCTCTTATGTCTCATCTTTAAATTTAATATTTCATTTCCAGCAGATCATCTTCATCTTGAGAATGAATATTATGTGATTGGTCATATATGTCTTTACCTCCAATAGCTCGATGCAAAATGTTTGCTGGGGCAAAATATGCTTTTTCAAGTTGCAAATCCTCTTTGTTGGAGGATCCTGATTATCAACTCAGCAATATTTATCTCTCTGCATCATTTAGTGTTGATTCATTCCTTCATTTTGCCAATGTGTCCTAGCGTATGTTTCCTTTGCACGAGTTACCTTCCTTTAGGCGAATCCACGGTGAAACACACGCAGCTGTAGAGCTCCTTGCTTGTCTGATAAATTTGTTAGCCTGATTAATTAGCCCTGACGCTTGCAATATCTGTTAGTTAGTCTGATAAATAATCTGTGTCCAGACATACACTAATTCTCTTTGATATTGAATTATAATATTCATAATGTGGTGGAATTAATGTGACAGTGAACCAATAATACTTAAGATTGAATTATAATATTCATAAATGTTAGTGGAGTTACTTGGACATTGAATTAATAACATTTGAGATTGAATTATAATACTCATAAACGATGTGGAGTTTCTTTGACATTGAGTTAATACTATTTATAAATGTTTCGTGGGTCAGCAGAGTTACTTTGACATTGAATTAAGAATGTTTATAAATGTTTTGTAGGCCGGCTATTCCATGGAAAAATGGCGTATTACAGTTTTCCGAAGGGCCCAATCGTCCTTGTCTGAGAGATTGGTTATTAATGACTTCAGGAGGGAGTCAGGGTCAGAAGTAAGCCCGTAGGTGAGACATCCCCGCGGGCCCTGTAGCTGAGACATCCCGCGGACACTGAAGCGCAGACAGATGTGGGACGAAGAACTTGACCTAAAAAAAAGAGCATCGCATCACTCTATCTTTACAAACTATTTGACCTAAAAAAAGAGCATCTTTCGATCTTTACAAACCATTTGACCTAAAAAAAAGAGCATCTTTCGATATTTACAAACAACTTGACCTAAAAAACAAAAGAATCACTCGACGGAAGAAGACTTCTCGTGCCTTTTCCTTTTCAGGTGAACAGCATATAGGTGCTGTGCAGAACTGTGTGTAGCCTTGGAAACACTATTTTCTTGTAAACAATCGCTCCAACAGGACCTTGTCCACGTTTTTTGATGTTAGAAAAATATATTAGCTTTCTCCCTTTTGTCCTTATTTGGATTTACCTGGACTGCTCAGGTATTTTCCTTTTCAGGTGAACAGCTTTTAGGCGCTGTGTAGCCTGGGAATCCCTATTATCAAGCTCCATGTTGTACCATGTAAGTACAACATAGTAATTTTCTCCTCAATTTTGGATTTATTTAGAAAGCTTCCACAGTAAATTGAAATGTAAATTTTGTTGATATGTATATTTGTTAAATTTCGATAGTCTACTCAGTGATTAAATTTGAATTTGAAGGTTATTCTTACTTTCATGTTGAAGACTAAATATTACTCCAACTCTTTTATGACTAAGATTTGAAAAAATATTTGTAATTCAATAAATTATGCAGACATTTCAAGATAAAATATTATAAATAAAATATTTTTTAACAAACTTTTTAAATGTTTATAATGGATTAACACTAGATATATATGCTTTGATTTCAAAAAAAAATGATAACATGTAAACCTTATAATCAAGCTATGTAAAAATTTGTGTGGAACAACCATAATTCATAAGGCATAAGTTTGGTTATAACAAGAATTACACTACCTTTTGAATAAGTTTTCTAGGAATCCCACACATACATAAAAATGCTGTTATAATCATTAACTTTAGAAAATTCAATGAACATTGAAATCATATTTTGAATGTTATTATCCATATTTTAAGTTTGTACAGTTGACAAAGCCCATTTTGTACAAATTCATATCTAAACATATTAATTAAGAATAGGTGACTACTCAATTTAATAGAGATGTTGTCCCAAACAAAACCATTGAATACTTTTTTGAAAAATAAAGAAAAATCTATACATTATCTTTATTACAAAACTCCCCAAACTTGCACAAGATCCATGAATTCATGAGAGATATAAATTTAATTATTAGTTATATGTTTTCATTTAAGTGAATTCCATTAATTACAAACTAAGAGATTCAAAGGCCAAATAATGTGGTCAAATAATAAGCAAATATTAGAAATCAACATTGTAACCATATCATAAATTTTAACACAAAACACAATGTTAACAATCCAATAAAATGAATATAAATGAAAAAAATATTAGATATGACCATTGTAACCATATCAAAAAATTTAACACAAAAACATATAGTGTTAGTAATGTAATAAAATTACTATAAATAAAAATGTTAGATCATTTTAAAGAGATGGAATATATAAACATGAAAAAAAAAGGTGGTCACATTTTCTTTGGTTCATTCAATGTTTTTTGTTTTCTTTTCAAAATTGTCATTACTCCACATATTTGCAATTAATCTTACTAATAAGTCCCCAATGTCATTATAATTTACACCCATAAAGTGTGACTAATTGTGTTAATATTACAAAGTCAAATGGGAAAAAATACAACAAAGATAATGAAAGGATGGTGATTGTAGAATATCAAAAGATTATGTATAAAAACAAAATGTGAAGCCAATTCTCATATCTACACGTATCGACAATGCTCATAACCAACGAATTCAAGTAAAGATTTAGAAAGAGAGGGTGTCCAAGCTTCTTTGGAAAGCTTTCATTAAGTAACACTAATAATGATGCATGCAGCAATATGATTGTGGGATTATCTAGAGGTGAGGTATGTGATGGATTTAACTTTGTGAATGGTATATACGCTACATCAAGAAATAGATGAAAGCCAAAATGAATACAAATTATTTTAATCTTTCTATGCAAAATGAAAGTATTGAGGCAAGTATTAGAAGATGAACTATAAACCATGTTCACATTTCACATCCATCCTTATATAATAAGGATATATTACTAAATATACAATGTTCATTGAACAATCATGAATTTTTGTTGAATACATTGATGGATTATCAAAACTATCACCCTTCTTTTGAAATTTTATAAAATTTGTTATCCTTCATATTTGACAAATAATTTAAAATTTTTACATTTTTTAAGGGTGATTTCTAAATTTCCCTTTAGAAATGGTTTAAACCCCATATAAGAACTAGGAATTTCTCAATTTTGATCACTTGATCTACTTAAATATAAAATGATGTTGGGTATTTATATTGAGTAGAGAAATGTTTATATCTAACGACTTTTAGTTTTTATATTAAGTAGACTTTACCATGTGTCAGAACCATACTTAAGATCCACATAACTTATATTTATCCCACCAAATTTTGAAATGATTCTTAGTGTTTTATTATATGTTATATAAGTATTTCTAATTTATGATGTATACTCTAATCGATTAATAAGTGTGGTCTAAATAAAATTTATGATGTATACTCTAGTCGATTAATAAGTGTGGTCTAAATAGCTAAGGAGCACATAGATATCTTAGTGTTTTGAGAGTTTTAAAATGTGATTGAAATATTGTGTGAAAAATATTATTATGTAATTAAATTTAGTCTAATTTTAAATGAGGTGGTTATGATGTGATAATGTTGTTATGTTTTTTTAATTTTTAGTATATGAATATGTTTATTGAGTTTAATGGGAAGAACAATATATGTTGGTGTGCCTCATGGTTAATGGAAAAAACAATCTCTCGTGGTGTACCTCATGGTTAATGAAAAAACAATATGTGGTGGTGTATCTCATTGTCAATTGTATTTTATTTTTTCTTCAAGGAATCAACCCTCAAAACAACTCACTAACCAATGTTTATTTTGTTTACTTCCATGATTTTATTTTTGCAAAATTTCTTTCCACTTCAACTTTGAGAAATGACAAAAGACAAATAATTGATTCATTGATTCACATATATAAGATACACTACCTTGGCCCATTCAATATTTTCCCATTGCCCCATATAACAAATTTATTTGTTAATGCTAATCAAATAAATCTTTTTTGTTTTAAATGAACTATCAAGTTACCAATTTACCTTCCATCACCATAAAATTTTAGCACTATGATCTTCAAGAATTCTTTCATCATATTTATGTTTTGTCAGATAAACCTCAAATGCTTTATTTTTTTACCACTTAAATTCATCTTTGTAATCTAACAATGTTATTCCTCTATGCTTTAGATTGTCCATAAATTGATCCCAATCAATAACCTTCTACCCATGTAACTGCAACTCCTTTTGTTATCTTTGACCTCTTACACCATCCTTCTACCAATTTTGAGGGTAAGGCCCTAATATACCCCAAAGTCATGAATATCAATTTTGAGGCTATGTCCCTAATCTACCCCTAAGTTATGAAGATTTGATAATAAAGGGTCTAATAGCTTAAAGTTACCATTACACCCTATCCATGGATCCTCCCAACTCTTAATTCATTTTCTTTTCTTATTTTCCATGCAATCCATCTCTCAACTAAAGGGAAATATTTGAATAATTTTTTCCAAACAAATGATGCTCTTTGAACATATTTTATGTCTACCCTGATCCTTTCTTCAATAGATCCTTCCTTTGGGTATTTCCACCTAATCACTTTGTCCCGCTAACTTTCATTAAAGGAAAACACCCATAGACTCTTTTCTTCTAAGCCTTGTCTAGAAACATAGATGTTCTTAATATCCCACCCCACTTATTTTTTTAAGTTATTTATATCTTTGACCACTTCAGCACATGAATTTCTTCACTTTCCTTCTTTCCAATCCAAAGAAGGCTAAATATTTGTTTTCTTGATCTTATCTAGTATACCTTTAGGGATATGAGAAATGGACATCCAAGATAATGATATACTCTCTAAGACATATTTTACAAGCACTATTTTCCTCTACTATAAGATCATCTATGACACAGGAATGTAATTCTTGCATCTATTTTTTAACCAACCATAGCAAGCCTTCATATTTATCAGAGGGATTCACCGTGTTGAGCAATATCTTATCAAGTTCATTCATAAAGTGGGTTTTTTTATTGTGAAATATAAGGTCAATATATTGTAGATATTGGGGGGGGGGGGGGAAGAGTAGGGTATAAGAGGTTTCTAGGTATTGGGGGGTATAAAAAGGGGTTTCTTGTAAAAATAGGGAATATATCATAAAAATAGGGTTTTTTAGATTAGAAATGTGTATTGGGATGGAGGTTCAACAAAAGGATTTTTGTAGGTAACTATCGTTATCTAGTGAAATTAGGGGTGTTCTTTAATATCCCATGAACGAAGGATCTATGACATGGTTTCACTGAGTGAAGACCAAATGATATTTACAGTCATTAGGCTTTGTATTATAAACTAAATATTTAAGTGCCTTATCCAAAGGATTGAAACTTAATGGGAATATATGTACTTCATTCCTTATTATGTTTTCTTCCACGCCATGAAATTGCACTTTAGATTTCTACATATTGATTCCATATTTGATGCATTCCAATAGATCCCAAGGATATTTGTTAGATGAGTAATTTCCATAACTGAATCATACCTAAACAATATAACATCATCCACAAACAATAAATCTATGATAATTAGAGAATTTAAAAACCTAAGAATTTTAATTAGCCATTCCCTTTTGGTCTTTGAAATCAACATATTGAATCCATATTCAATAAAAAGGAATAAGAAAGGAGATGAACGTGGAAATCCTTGTTTAATCTGTAACATCCCCGAATTACCTTCTTGCGGAATTAGATAAAATGGGTAAATTTTTTTCATTTTTTAATAAAGGTTTAAACCATCCAAGTAAAGAGCTTCTGAATTGAATGTCTGCAAAATATGTTTAGTAACCTTTTTCACCAATAAACATTTATATTGCATCCATACTAACATCATTATGTAAAAAAAGATCATGCACAACATAAAAATACAAAAGATGAGACAACCATATAGATGGTTCACCTCCTTCATGAGGCTACATCCACCAAGCTATTTGTTAGTCGTTTTATTAATTATTCCAAAAGGGGGTACAATGATGTGGCTTATCTGTTACAATTCGTTTCAGCCTCGAAACAAGGCGAATGCAGTGGAAATTTGCATTTCCCAATCCCAACAGATTCATTAGTTACCCAGTCCATAAGACACAGAAGGATGCTCGCGGCCCAGCTCTGCATAACCAATTAGCATACAAACGATACTAGTTCTATGTTATCCAAGGATGAGCCCACAACCAACACCCTGAGTTAGTATTTGGAATAAAAGACAACTTAAGCTCTTATGACAGCAGGCTGATTTGTCTACGATTCCTTCTAGAACTGAAGAAATTCCTAACTTATAATATATGTTATAACTCTTAAACATCTTCCAAAAATCCATCTTTCAACAATAAATTAATACAGAACATATAAAATCATATAGATTAACTCACTCTTCAACCAGCTATTCCAAGTTGAGCATGAACTCGTCTAAGCCAAACAGAGGCATTATTCATAACCCGGATGAGCAATGATGAAAAAGGTTAAATATTATGCTCCAATGTAGAAAGTGTTTTTAGTCCTTAATAAGGAGGAATAATTAGCCATCATTTAACTCCCAGATTGTTTTCTCATAAAATCATGGACATAAAGGACAGAGATCTAAATAAGGAACAGTATTCAAGCAAACGCTAACCCCAAATCGATTTTTCTTCTTGGAATTGTGGCAGAGATTTACATAAAGAACATTATCCAACCATAAGCTAAAACAGAGATCGATTTTACTTTCTGAAAATCATGGCAGAGATTTAAATAAAGAGCAGTGTCCAAAGTACCTCAAACCATCAGCATCAATTAGAAAATGAATAGATCTAGACTCAAATCGTGAGCATCAAATAGCAAATGAACAGATCCAGACTCAAATCATGAGCATTAATTAACAAATGAACAGATCCAGACTCAATTCGTGAGCATCAATTAGCAAATGACCAGATCCAGACTCAAATTGTGAGCATCAATTAGCAAGTGAACAGATCCAGACTCAAACCGTTAGCATTATCAAGTGAAGAGATCTAGACTCAAATCGTGAGCATCAATTAGCAAATGAACAGATCCAGACTCAACTTGTGAGCATCAATTAGCAAATGAACAGATCCAGATTCAAATCGTGAGCATCAATTAACAAATGAATAGATCCAGACTCAATTCGTGAGCATCAATTAGCAAATGAACAGATCCAGACTCAAATCATGAGAATCAATTCGTAAGTGAACAAATCCAGACTCAAATCATGAGCATTAGAAAGTGAACAGATCCAGACTCAAATTGTGAGCATCAATTAGCAAATGAACAGATCCAGACTCAAATCGTGAGTATCAATTAGCAAGTGAACAAATCTAGACTCAAATCGTGAGCATTAGCAAGTGAACAGATCCAGACTCAAATCGTGAGCATCAATTAGCAAATGAACAGATCCAGACTCAAATCGTGAGCATCAGTTAGCAAGTGAACAAATCCAGATTTAAGATTAACCCCCAAGCACTCTACATATCCAAGCATTGCATCAGTGCATTATATGGATGTGAGCTTACACTTATGCATTCTACAAATCTACCCTAGCTTCAGTACGAATTTTTCTCTATGTAGAATTTAGATCACACCCTAGACCGTTCTATTGGGGATAAAAATAACAGAGTTACCAAAATGCAGAGTATTCCCATCGTGTGTGCTTCCATTGTGGGGTTTTTTTCTTCCGCCTTGATCCTCCTCTCCATGGGTGGTGTCCTATGCGAATTTACATTGCTACACCCTGTCGTCCAACCTTGGCTATTTCGTTTCTCAACAAACAGTAGTACTAGGTTTACCGATCTCTACTCAACTTCCCCGATGGGAAATACCTCTCAAATTTTAATATCAGATAGAAGTCTGAACTCAAAGGTCAACCTTCCCAATGGAAAACCCTGGTGTCTTTCTCCTTTGTGTTCTACTCCATTTATACTGATGTAGAGTTATACTTGCTTTTCTTCCAATGCATGTGGTATTAGTAAACCATATGCCACTACACCACCGAACAAATATACATATCTATATCTTTGTACAATTAATTTATACCATAAGTGATATATTCCTTTTTCCCTTTAATCAAGTAGATGTGGACTCCTCAATGTGGATCATTAGCGATTTAAATGATTTTGTTTTTCAAGATAGTTGTAATTTCGGTAATAATAATATGTAATGTTTATCATCCTAACCCATAACCTTGAGGGTTCTAATAAATCGCAAATGATCATTAAGCATAGGCATTCTTCCTATTATCCGGCACAGATTATATGACAATATATGTTTTCGTTATAAAACGTCTATTGTTGGCTTGTGGGTATCATAGGTTCACAGTGATGGAAAATTATCTTTAATGCATGTTTAACAAAGGTCGATCTCGCTGATAATTTAATGAGCATGGAATTTACCACTGAATATTATAACCAACTTTCCTTTGGTATATCAGGAAAAATCATGGTGACACTGAACTAAGTTGTTAGATCCCTAAGACTTCAGTTGTCTTTACTTTCTCTCTCTCCCCTAATGGATCTATTTCCCTATCGTTTGGATGTATTAAGTTTCACCCTCTAAGTCAAACAGTTGAATTCCTAACCCAGGATGTTAGACTCATAATCGCCTTTTACTAAGCTTTGTATTTTTGGATGGGGGGGTCGTGAGGGGACATTACATCCTTCTCCCCTTAGAGTTAACACCATGCTCAGTGTTACCTATTTTTCCAGCCTTGTCTCCATTATTTCTTCGTTTCTCATTGCTTGCTAATCCCTCTGATTAATGGGATTGGGTCCTCATCCTGCATTCATAATCATATATAAGAATATATACTAGCATCGACATTGAAAACAATGTATAACTCAGAAATACAACACTATACAATTTCCATAATCCACAGTGGTTCCAATATACATGTGAGTTCTATTTGCCAATAAATAGACATATTACCTCATAGGTACAAGTTTACCTGTAATGCACATACCTCTTCTCAACATTATTCTTTTCTCTGGATGTCCTCCATCCAAGCACTCCAAGTGCTAAAAGTACTCCAAGTACCAATCCAAGCCACCCAACACAAGGATGATACCCTTCCTTAGGAATATCTCCTTCTTGTGCTATTCAGGGCACTTACCGATCCAAGCTACCCAACACAAGGATGATACCCTTCCTTAGGCATATCTCCTTCTTGTCCTATTCAGGGCACTTTACCAAGATGAGGCACTTCCGTTCTCGCACACCACAAAACCTAGAGGTTATTCTCTTCATAGAGCCCCCACTCTTGTGATAGTCCTCTTAATGTGTGCAGAATGAGTCTTAACGAAAACGTCTTACATCTAGGCATCCCCAGAATGCATAATGGTCCCTAGCTGGCCCGAGGGAAAACAGGTAGCTTTCATCCACTACCTTCATCACCACTTCCTCGTGGTGAAAACTTTATGCACATGAGATCTTTCTCATATCTTTTTTAACTCATTACAGTCCTAGAGCTTTAGCCTTCCTCATGGCCACAATTTCCCATGCCTGTAATCACTCCATAGGTGGTTAGTTTATCATATTATTGATCAAACTTTTTAGCATAAGTCATGTCTTACTTCATTTCTCATTCATCAGATAAGAGCCTTTATACTAGTGTACTCCTTTTACCACTAAGCCATTTATTGATTTTAAGCACACAACATTTTATTACTCACCTCGACTGCATTGTAGCCCAAGTTCATAAGTAAATCCAATTCCATGACTTTAAATATTTGTTGTCGTACCTCAGGTTTATGTCCATTTAGGACTCAAGTCATATGCTATTGACGTGCACACATGTAGGAGGAGCATCAAGGGTCTTGTCCAGCCAATACCTCACATTTTTTTCATGGAACCCCCTTTGAGAACCGATAATTCATTTGACGTGTCGAGTAGGCCTAGCCATCACAATTGTCTTTAGTGACCAGCAATTTCTTAATAAAACATTAGTGTTTATGCATTTTAACACTCCTAACATCCAATCGACACAATGTACTTTTTTCATTCAGATGTGGTGCAGAAGACCAATTAAGCTAATACCAAACAACGTCTTGAAAGAAGTGTAGCAAACAACAATTTTTTTTTTTTTTTTTAACAAACAAGCATTAAAGCATTCCCTTAACATGCAACTAGTGGAGATTTAACTTAATCCCCTTGCCTGTATGAGAATTAATGTTAATACACCCCTTGAAAACAATACACTTCTAAAATTCTGAGAATCTGAAGTGACTTTTCTTTGTACTACTATCACACATTTTACTTTACAGTCTGGGTGCTAGACCTTGAACTTAAAACATCTCCTATTACTCTTTTCTAGGCCTTAGTCAGTGTTGTTTAAGAACAATGCCCATAATGAACATAATGCATTTAGACTCCCAAAACGTATTACAGGACCTACTATAAAGGTGTTCCCTGCAGCATCCTAAAGTGATGTAAGATAGTATGTACCTATGCATCATTGCAGTTTCCATCTCATATTTTCTATGTACAAACACTCAATAAGGTTTCTACATATCTAATTATAGGCTATTCTTGTCAAATATTATATCAATTAATAGAATTCATAAGTTTTTTGGAAACCTCCATCTTCAGGCCATTGGAGGTCCCAATTAGAAGACAAATCCTGTTCTCTTTTTGGAGAACAACATATGATCGGACAAACACTAAAAATGTACTGCTACTAGATCCCTATAATTGTACATCACTTGTATAGCTTAATAATTTCATGCATCCTTCAACATTTTGACAGATGACTTTGCTTATTCTTGTTGAAATAAGAAAATCATCTGCTTCTTAGTAGACAGTAGTATCATAAATCCTAAAGAAGTTGAACTATCGACAAATAGATGAAGCAACCTTGAAAACTTGAACAACAGTACAACATGTGTAGCAGCAAACTTGACATTTAAGAGAAAAAGGCTTTGACCTCAGATTTCCTATTCAAGGCCATCCAAAAATCCTAACAAGAAACCCCATTCCTTGAATAAAACATAATTAATCTAAGCAAACCTTCTTGAGCTAACAAGGATCCAGTTTTCGTAGTCTATATACAATCATTACACATGATATATATTATGAAGAAACTTTGTCACGTGGTGTGAAAATATAAACATTGGTTGATGAATGTCATCGATTCTCCTTGATTTCAAACACAATAGTATATTAAGATTCATCGGTTCATCTCAAATATTCATGCAAAGTTGTACTTACCAGTGCAATTTACCATTAGGTACTTCCCTTGAGGCTGAAAGAGTGGTTAATCTTTGCAAATAAAATGAATATGTAATTTACCTCTTGGTAACATCAACTTCTAATTTCCAAGTGTCAAGAGTGATTATAACTTAGGATAGTTCTTTTCTGAGGGCCCAATAAAATCTCAGTTTGTGAGAGAGCAATAAATTGTTTTAAATTTTTTTTCAAAATAATCAAAGCATATACACTTTATTCTTATATTATTTTGTTAGGTATTGCTACAACATTCTTGGTATGATTAACTAAGAAACCAGTTGGAGTTGCATCAAATTCACCGCTATTATGTGCATAGGGTACCTTATGGCATTTAATGTGCTGGTGAAGGTAATTCTATATATTGGTGGAACCAGCTGAATTTCCAAAGAATTGAATTGAATTTTAAAGTATGCATCTTATGCAATGCAGTGGTATGCATGTATCTGGAGTAAACTTTATGTAATACACATAGCAGTGTGACTCTAATTTAGCTTGTCCCATGTTCTAACCCTAAACAAAATTTTAAAGCATGCATAGGACCATATACTACCTAATTCAGTGAAGCAAAGTTGTCCATAAATAGGCACTGTAAATTGGTTTTTGAGCCTGCAAAGCCTGGGGCCTAAAAATTTAACTCCATGCAATATCCAAATTACTAATTTTAAGAAAATGTATGGGCATGTAAAGGCATGCATGTCATGAGAATCTGTTCAAGAAGAATATATTACCAATGTACAACTCCAAAATCTACAGATCAACACAATGAAAATTAAAACATCAACCAATTTACTTCTATAAAAATAGTAATAGTAGAAGAATATGCTGCATCATAACTATCTTTTACATTTTATACTATAAATAGAACATTCATCATGCAAAGAAACTTAATAGAGTGACTAGCATGGTACTCATCTGGTTTTAATTCGATAATTGATCCCAAGAAAGTATGAACTGCTACGTCGCAATTTCTTCCAAATGTAATTCGACTTTCCTGCAAAATTATCATGTTAGCCCATTCTTAAGGGTCCAATGTTGTAGCTAGATCTGATACCATATGTAACATCCCTGAATGACCTTGTTGCGGAATTAGATAAAATGGGTAAATTTTTTTCATTTTTTTAATAAAACTTTAAACCATCCAAGTAATGAGCTTCTGAATTGAATGCCTGCAAAATACGTTTAGTAACATTTTTCACCAATAAACATTTATACTGCATCCATACTAACAAAATTATGTAAAAAAAGAGCATGCACAACATAAAAATACAAAAGACAAGACAACCATATACGTGGTTCACCTCCTTCATGAGGCTACGTCCACCAAGCTTTTTGTTAGTCGTTTTATTAATTCTTCCAAAAGGGAGTATAATGATGCGGCTTATCTGTTACAATTTGTTTCATCCTCGAAACAAGGTGAGTGCAATGGAAATTTGCATTTCCCAATCCCAACAGATTCGTTAGTTACCCAATCCATAAGATAGAGAAGGATGCTTGTGGCCCGACTCTGCATAACCAGTTAGCATACAAATGATACCAGTTCTATGTTATACGAGGATGAGCTCACGGCCAATACCCTAAGTTAGTATTTGGCATAAAAGACAACTTAAGCTCTTATGACAGCATGCTGCTTTGTCTGTGATTCCTTCTAGAACTGAAGGAGTTCCAAACTTATAATATATGTTATAACTCTTAAACATCTTCCAAAAATCCATCTTTCAACAATAAATTAATATAGAACATATAAAATAATCTAGATTAACTCAGTCTTCAACCAGCTACTTCGAGTTGAGCATGAACTCGTCTAAGCCAAACAGAGGCATTATTCATAACCTGGATCAGCAATGATGAAAAAGGTTAAATATTGTGCTCCAATGCAGAAAGTATTTTTAGTCTTTAATAAGGAGGAATAATCAGCCATCGTCTAACTCCCAGATTGTTTTCTCATAAAATCATGGACATAAAGGACATAGATCTAAATAAGGAATAGTATTCAAGCAAATGCTAACCCCAAATCGATTTTTCTTCCTAGAATCGTGGCAGAGATTTACATAAAGAAAAGTATCCAACCATAAGCTAAACCAAAGATTGATTCTACTTTCTGAAAATCGTGGCAGAGATTTAAATAAAGAGCACTATCAAAAGTACCTCAAATCGTGAGCATCAATTAGCAAATGAATAGATCCAGAATGAAATCGTGAGCATCAAATAGCAAATAAACAGATCCAGACTCAAATTGTGAGAATTAATTAACAAATGAACAGATCCAGACTCAATTCATGAGCATCAATTAGCAAATGAATAGATCCAGACTCAAATCGTGAGCATCAATTAGCAAGTGAATAAATCAAGACTCAAATTGTGAGCATTAGCAAGTGAACAGATCTAGACTCAAATAGTGAGCATCAATTAGCAAATGAACAGATCCAGACTAAAATTCTGAGCATCAATTAGCAAGTGAATAGATCAAGACTCAAATCGTGAGCATTAGCAAGTGAACAGATCCAGACTCAAATTGTGAGAATCAATTAGAAAATGAACAGATCCAGACTCAAATTCTGAGCATCAATTAGCAAATGAACAGATCTAGACTCAAATCGTGAGCATTAATTAGCAAATGAATAGATCTAGACTCAATTCGTGAGCATCAATTAGCAAATGAATAGATCCAGACTCAAATCGTGAGCATCAATTAGCAAGTGAATAGATCCAGACTCAAATCATGAGCATTAGCAAGTGAACAGATCCAGACTCAAATTGTGAGCATCAATTAGCAAATGAATAGATCCAAACTCAAATCCTAAGCATCAATTAGCAAGTGAACAGATCCAGACTCAAATCTTGAGCATTAGCAAGTGAGCAGATCCATACTCAAATCGTGAGCATCAATTAGCAAATGAACAGATCCAAACTCAAATCATGAGCATCCATTAGCAAGTGAACAGATCCAGATTTAAGATTAACCCCCAAGCACTCTACATATCCAAGCATTGCATCAGTGCATTATATGGATGTGAGCTTACACTTATGCATTCTACAAATCTACCCTAGATTCAATACAAATTTTTCTCTATGCATAATTTAGATCACACCCTAGACCATTCTATTGGGGATAAAAATAACAGAGTTACCAAAATACAGAGTATTCCGAGTGCGTGTGCTTCCATTGTGGGGGTTTTTTCTTGTGCCTTGATCCTCCTCTCCATGGATGGTGTCCTCTGCAAATTTACATTGCTACACCGTGCCGTCCAACCTTGGCTATTTCGTTTCTCAACAAACAATAGTATTGGGTTTGTCGAGCTCTTCTCAACTGCCCCGATGGAAAATACCTCTCAAATTTTAAGATCAGATAGAAGTCTGAACTCAAAGGTCGACCTTCCCAATGGAAAACCCCGTTGTCTTTCTCCTTCGTGTTCTACTCCATTTATACTGATGTAGAATTATACTTCTGTTTCTTCCAATGCATGTGGTATTAATAAACCATATGCCACTACACCACTGAAGAAATAGACATATCTATATCTTTGTACAATTATTTTATACCATAAGTGATATATTCCTTTTTCCCTTTAATCAAGTAGATGCAGACTCCTCAATGTGGATCATTAGCTATTTAAATAATTTTGTTTTTCAAGATAGTTGTAATTTTGGTAATAATAATATGTAATGTTTATCATCCTAACCCATAACCTTGAGGGTTCTAATAAATCACAAATGATCATTAAGCACAGGCATTCTTCCTATTATCTGGCACATATTAGATTACAATATCTGTTTTTCATTATAAAACGTCTATTTTTGGCTTGTGGGTATCATAGGTTCACAGTGATGGAAAATTATCTTTAATTCATGTTTAACAAAGGCCAAACCTGCTGATAATTTAATGAGTGTGGAATTTACCACTGAATACTATAACCAACTTTCCTTTGGTATATCAAGAAAAATCATGTTGACACTCAACTAAGTTGCTAGATCCCTAAGACTTCAGTTGTCTTTACTTTCTCTCTCTCCCCTAATGGATCTGTTTCCCTATCATTTGGACGTATCAAGTTTCACCCTCTAAGTCAAACAGTCGAATTCCTAACCGAGGATGTTAGACCCATAATCGCCTTTTACTAAGCTTTGTATTTTCGGATGGGGGGGTCGTGAGGGGACATTCTTATCCAAAGGATTGAAACTTAATGGGAATATATGTACTTCATGCCTTATTATGTTTTCTTCCACACCATGAAATTGCACTTTATATTTCTACATATTGATTCCATATTTGATGCATTCCAATAGATCCCAAGGATATTTGTTAGATGAGTAATTTCCATAACTAAACCATACCTAAACCTTATAACATCATCCACAAACAATAAATCTATGATAATTAGAGAATCTAAAAACCTAAGAATTTTAATTATCCATTCCCTTTTGGTCTTTGAAATCAACATATTGAATGCATATTCAATAAAAAGGAATAAGAAAGGAGATGAACATGGAAATCCTTGTTTAAGCCCTTGAGATTCTTATAGGAAACACCATGGAGATCCATTTATCATCACAACGAAAGAGCCAATCTAAGATAAATCCAATTATCTTTTTCGTATGCTTCTTCTAGATCCACTTTCAAAATGATAACTAACTTCTTTCCCAAATTAATGGAATGCATCTCTTCTTGGGTTGTTCTTATCGCATCATGAATATGCTTATTGAACAAAAATTCAAATTGGTATTCTTAAAATAACGCATGACAATAACATAATAATCATGTTAGCTATTATCTTCATGACTATCTTATATATTTATCTCGAGAGGGATATAGGGTTAGTATCCTCAAAAAATTTGGGTAAATTCCATTTCAGGATAAGAACAATAAAGGTAGAATTCACAACTCTTAGGACTTTACTTGAAGTTATAGATTCTTATATATTTATCTCTAGATGGATATAGGGTTAGTATTGTAAAAAAAATTTGGTACATTCTTTTTTGGGATAAGAGCAATAAAGGTAGAATTTAAAGCCCCTGGGACTTTAATTGAAGTTATAGATTCTTCTACCACATTTAGTAAATCTTCCTCTAGGAGTTCATAAAATCCTAGATAGAACTCAACAATTGTGGTAGAATGTTTGTATTCAAACTATGTTGGAGTTTAGACACAACCAAATGCTTTGACTATCACTCAAATAGTTGTGACATTTCACTACAACACAATTTAAATTCAAAAAATCTACCACAATTATGGCTAGCTATGGAAATCTTATTAAAAAGAACTCAATTAACCAACCATCCATTTTCTCCTAGCCTTTTACCTTCTTTAAAATAATGCAATACCACATTTAGTGCTTGCTTTGAAATTTATGATTTTGGATGCTCATTCACACTATCATTAGTTATCCTTGGAAAAGACTTATCACCTTCATAAGGTTTCCCACATTTATGTTTTCATTTTTCTTGAGAAATTCCTTGAAGTATTTTTTATTGCATCTTCTATATCCTCAAAAGTCTTTTCCTTTGAATCATCAATCTACTTTTAATTCTTCACTCATGAAGAAACTCTTCTTTCTTTCCTTCTAGAATTTTATCAAAGCTGAAAATCTTCTTAAGAGAAAATCCCATTAGCATTGAGATAGAACAAGCTTGGAATTTTAACTTCCACTTACTTTTCTTTTTTTCTTTTCTTCACGCCCATTCTATAACCTATTTTTCATTTGAACTAAGATTATCAGAAAATTATCAACAAACTCCTTTGTTGTTGAGACACATTGGTTTGAGTCATATTTTTATTTTTATTTTTTTATGAATACGAACTCATAAAGTCCTCTTTGTTCAACTGGCCATGACTACATTTAAAATACGGTGGGAGCTTTCTTATTGTTTTCCTTTGTTTGAAACATAATAGAAAAGTACTTTGAAGAACCACCATAGCTAACCCACTTTTTTCTTCTTGTAGACACTTAAACAACATTTTTGACAAGTGGGTGCTCGCACGAAGTTGGTTCCACTTTTTAGTGCCACTTAAGAAATCAGAAACGCACTTCCGAAGTGCAAATCAAGAATGCATATGTGTTATTGATGGTACGTTCGGAATAACCCAAGCCCAAACACAAGTCTAAGGTTCGTAAGGAAGTATAGCATATGCGATATATCGCATATGCGTTTTCTAAATGTTAAATATATTACTTTCTTAAATGTGATATATGCGTTTTGTAAATGTTAAATATCGCATATGCGATATTTAACATTTACAAAACGCATATATTGCATTTAAGAAAGTAATAGGTAACATTATGTGTATATGCATGGAAAGTAATATGTAACATTATGTGTATATGCATGGAAAGTAATAGGTAACATTATGTGTACAAAATAATTAAGACAATAGAGTTTTTTCTTGATTTTAATCAACAAGTTCTTTTAATATTACCATTTTTTCTAGCACAGGTGATGGTGGAGTTCGTCCGAGAATCACTTTTCTAACATAATCAGCCAAGCAATAACACTACTGTGTAACAACAATGGCACTTAAGGAGGTAGTTTCTGGAAGAAAACCACCCCAACACCAAACCACACAAGAAGCCTATGTATTGCATTTGTTTCCAATTCCTCCTCGATGCGAAACCCATTTCTTGACAAACTATCAACATTTGTAACTTTCTACATGTATTTTCACATAGGTTTTTTACCAAGGAGAAACAACCAAACGAAAACCCTATTTCAAGTTTCATTTATTTATTTCTAGATCACACCATCTCTATTTGGCTATACATGTGACTACACCATGAAAATGCCAAAATTGGAGTGAGTATTCCTTCATCGGTCATTTAAAAAGGAGTCGCATAGCCTTGCCTAACTTTATTTGAAAGAAACCAAATATGCATCTTATAAGAACATGAAATCAAATATACATCTTATAATATACATCTTATAAGAACATGAGATAAGGTAGCTCCACCACGGGCCTAACTTTATTTAGATTTTTTAACCTCTACAACAACAAAAATTCTATGTACAGTCCTATTATCAACATAGGAATGTCATCAATATTCAATTTCTTACTTTAAAAACAATGAAATTTCTTACTTTCCATATACCCCAAAAGATAACAGTAGATAAAATACTATGATCTTTGCAATTTTTTTTAGTCAATATAGAAAATTTGGTTAAAAAGATTAACATCCACGGAACTCTGAAATGTTAAGAGAATTATAGTGTCTTCCAAACAAGTTTTATAACTTAATAATTATAATTGAATAAAGTGACCATAACAATTACCACAAATTTTATTTTATTTGCAATTTTGTAACCTATCCCAAATAACTCAATATTGACAGGAACATTATACCATCTATATGAAAAAATAAACATGAATAATAATAATACAAACCCATATATAATAACATCCATGCAATATTTATAGAAAAAAAAATGAGAGAATTCGATTGTGAAGCTACATATATATGAGTCCCAGTTGCAAACTTTACTAATACTTTCATGTAGCTATGGCTATGTGTGATTTAACAAAAATCCATGGTTATCGCTGGTTAAAATAATGATTAAGAAGGAACATGAATTCCTACCTCTGCTAGAAGAAACCGACTACAGTGTTACCACTACTTGGAAGGTACTTGCAACACAAGAAGCTGGATTTTGAATAACACAATACTTCGATTATGTGGAGATTTTTTTTGGTTGGGAGACAGATTTTAGTGGGAGGGGAAGGGGATCTAAAGTCTGGAACCCTCCATCGAAAATTGCATTCTAACAACAAAACTGTGCAACTACCCCCTACATTCCCCATTTCATAATAAAAAAGATTGTAAAATACCTCTGGTTGAAGAAAGTGACTGAAGTATTAATGTCACCTGGACGGTACCTGTCACACAATAAACCAACTTTTTATTAACAACAACATATCCATATTTGTATTGCTACTACAAAACAATTCCTAAATTGGATTGATTAAGAAGATCATTTTTTGATTTCATGAACAGTCGAATTAAAATGGTAAAATAAAACAACAAGACTTACATGAAAGATTTGTAGAGGGGTCTCTAATACCAGCGGCCTGGAGTATTAAACTAGCTCATCAGGTCATAACTAAATATTTGATATAGCGGGATGGACGAGGTGCGTTAATGACAGCGGTGAGGAATGATTACCCCACGCAGCCTCTGTGCCCTACATTCATTAGCAACAATGGCCCGGCAAAGAGAGTTACTTGGATTTGACAACAACTCTTTCGTTAATTGTCACCCAAGAAGGTAAAAGACTATATCCATGGATGTCCATACTTGCAACTTGCAAGTTTCTCATCTTTCTGAATGAGGAAATCACACGAAATATATCAATCATATCCTCTTTAATCATGTCAGTTACTTTTAGCGATGTAATTATTCATTATTAATTTTCAATGGAACCGTCTTTTATATGCCAGTTTATATACCACCCAGCATTGATTCATGCTGAGCTGTAGACTGGGAGGTGCCCGCCATTAAAGGATCATAGGAACCTTTGAATCACATCAACTGCAGTCTGCTATGACCACTTATACACGCAACTACTCAAATTTGAGTCTTCCTTTGCAAAATTTGAATATGTCTACAAAGCAATAAGTGGCATTATAAAAAATGAATAAGTTACCCATTCAATCAAGTCACATGCTGTCACGATGATGATCTACATCGATTTTGAAACTACTTCATAAAATCTTCATTGCTAATCTTCACATCAGCAATGTGATTACATAAAATCTTCATTGCTAATATTCACATCGGTGATGTCATTACTGGAATAAAAAACCTTTCAATAACATTCAATGTAGTAAGCCTCCTTTGGATGAGGGTTAACAACTTATTAGAGAGGTCGAGATTTAACATCAGGAGCACTACGAGTCGCCATATCCATGAACATGTTTAATGATCCTAAAATAAACTTCCATGTAGTAGTGGTTTCTTATGGATTTTGACTGAAGTCTGTAGCTAAGGATTTGTTGAAAGTTTTTTGACTTGTTGTTTATGAATACTGATAGGTCACAAGTTAATTGCCACAAAGGCTCCCTACAAACTCTTATGACGTCATGAAAGTCTAAATCAGGGTTTTGCGCACATGAAGAAGAATGTTGAAGCGGAGTTTCGATCCATTAAAATTTCAAATTTGAACCGCTATCCTCAAAACATAAAATAATTTGTTGCCGTTTGAAATGCTGGAGTGACGTTTACATCCACTACAGGCTCACAACTTCGATTAGGATATTGAACCACCGAACATGGTTGTTGCTGAGTAACATTTGCATTGGGAGTAACATAATTATTGAACTCTTCACAAGATTGTCCATTTACTAATGGATCAATAATATCAACTTCCGTATAACCAGCTTCCTTTAATGTTGCATTATATTCCTCAGCCTCTACGTTAGGTATCTGTTAAGGGGGAATGGGAACTATTTGCTCATATAATGAATGCCGGCGATTTCTTGAATCTTCCCTCTTTTTTTCTTTTTTTTTTGCTTCTTTCGGTGTAAGCACCTTCCTTGTTGACTTTTGTCCTCTATTACGTACATTCCCCATTGAAATCCACACAAACCTATACAAAACTATGGAATTATGTAAGTAATGATAAAAAATTGCATGTTGAACAGCTCTCTGTGCGCAGGTTTAGACGAATTATGTCTTTTGATACAGTAAACCTAGCCCACAGCACGCCACCCAACATTTTGTATAAAACACATATCACATATGCGTTATAACGCACCTCCAATATATTGCATATGCGATATTGATACAATGCTTTTTAATGAACGGGCAGGTTTTTTACATGTTCTCCAAAACGCATATGCGATATATCACATATGCGATTTAGTGCATATGGGATATATCGCATATGCGATTTAGTGCTCACTGAATATATGCAATTTACATTTATCTATGCTTATAAAGATGATGATGAACAATGATGGTGATGATGAGGAGGATGATGACTATGATGAGGATGATGAGGATGAGGGTGATGATTATGATGATGATGATGATGATGATGACCATGATGATGATGATGATGATGATTATGGCGGTGATGATGATGAGGATGATGGTGACGATAAAGATGATGGTTGACAATGATGGTGATGACGAGGAGGATGATGACTATGATGATGATGATGAGGATGAGGATGAGGGTGATGATTATGATGATGATGATGATGAGGATGAGGATGACGGTGATGATGACAATGATGATGAGGATGAGGATTATGATGATGATGATGATGATGAGGATGGTGATGATGATGAGGATGAGGGTGTCGATGAAGATGATGATGATGGTGATGACCATGATGATGAGGATGAGGATGAGGGTGATGATGATGAGGATGATGAGGATGAGGATGAGGATGAGAATGATGATGATGATGATGATGATGAGGATGTGGATGAGGATGATGATGAGGGTGATGATGATGATGATGCTGATGAGGGTGATGGTGATGATGATGAGGATGAGAGTGATGATGATGAACAATGATGGTGATGAGGAGGAGGATGATGACTATGATGATGATGATAAGGATGAGGGTGATGATGATGATGATGATGATGACCATGATGAAGCTGACTAGGATGAGGGTGACGATGATGATGATGATGATGATGATGGGGATGAGCATGATGATGGGGATGAGGATGATGATGATGATGAGGATGAGGGTGATGATGATGATGATGATGATTATGATGATGACCATGATAATGATGATGAGGATGAGAGTGATGATGAGGAGGAGGATGAGGGTGACGATGAAGATGATGATGAACAATGATGGTGATGATGAGGAGGATGATGACTATGATGATGAGGATGATGATGAGGGTGATGATGATGATGATGATGACCATGATGATGATGATGAGGATGAGGGTGATGATGAAGAGGAGGAGGAGGAGGAGGAGGAGGAGGAGGATGATGATGACGATGATGATGATAATGATGAGGATGGTGATGATGACGACAATGATGATGATCAGGATGATGATGTCGATGATGATGATGATGACGATGATGATGAACAATGATGATGATGAGGAGGAGGAGGAGGAGGATGAATATGATGATGAGGATGAGGAGGAGGGTGATTATGATGATGATGATGACAATGATGATGATGATGAGGATGAGGGTGGTGATGATGATGAGGAGGAGGAGGATGATGATGATGGTGATGATGATGGTGATGATGATGAGGATGAAGGTGGTGGTGGTGATGATGATGATGATGAGGTTGACGATGATGATGATGATGATGATGAGGATGAGGATGATGATGGTGATGATGATGATGATGATGATGATGAGGATGGTGATGATGATGATGATGATGATGATGATGATGATGGTGACGATGAGGATGATGATGGTGGTGATGATGATGATGATGACAATGGACAATGATGATGATGATGATGGAGGATGATGATGATGATGAGGAGGAGGAGGATGATGATGATAATGATGATGAACAATGATGGTGATGATGATGAGGACGATGATGATGAGGATGATGACTATGATGATGATGAGGATGACAATTAAAAGAACATGATAACTATAACAATGTTGATTAAATTCACCTATCACCTATCGATGAATCATCACTAGCGGTTTGCAGTGAGAGTGTACGTTGATCCATCGGTACTCGTTTGGATTTTTAAAATCCAAAAGAGCTACCAAACAAGCATTCTCATGACTTTATAACGTCCTTTGAGTGTTGACATAAGTCAATCTTCAACATCTCTGTTAATGTTGCAAATTTTCCCTTGAAGCTGAATAGATCGAAGGAAAGGAGGAATTATTGTTTTCTTGGGTGCACATCCCATGGCTTCCTTCACCGCCCTATTTTCTTGGATGCACAACCCATGGCTTCGTTCACTGCCCTATTTTCTTGGATGCACAGCCGATGGCTTTGTTCACTGCCCTATATTCTTAGATGCACAGCCCATGGCTTCGTTCACCGCCCTATTTTCTTGGATGCACAACCCATGGCTTCGTTCACCGTTAAAAAGATGAATTATTTGTGTCCATCATAGTGTTGTCTAAATGGTATTATAATGCAATAAGGATGCCATTACTATTTTTTGCTCTCATACCAAATTCGTTAAGACAAAACACATATGCGCTATAGCTTTATTATATCGCATATGCGTTATGAATAAGCTATAACGCATATGCGTTATTTTAAAATTAAAATAATTGGCGGGAATAAGGTTTGGTATTAGGTTCATAAATAGCTTCGGACTACCGAACCTATTGGCTAGGACAAATAAACCAGGGCTATTGCTTGTCTTTTAGAATTCTATCAATATGATCAGTTTAAATGGCATGTTTTGCTATGACATACACACTATTTTTTTCTTCTGAAAATCTAGTATATTGTAGACTACGATCTTATGATTCTGAATATGTAATTTTTTCCTTCAAAACTATGTTTTATTTATTTATAATTATTTTTCTAAATGACACGCGTCAGTTTTTAAAAATACATACATCGATTGTTTGTTATATAACTTTTGATTTTCATCACCATTTCCCAATAAAACTATGTGGTGCACTAGATGAGATCAATCTCTACGATCTTATATTTAGAAATCAAGGATTTCATTCATTTTTTCCCCTAAAGTGTTGTACCCGCACATAAGGTTTTAATTTCAAGCTTTTGTGACTTCAATAATTAATAATAATAAAAAATAATTCATGAAAAATTCTGAATAAATAGTGTTGCACTAGGCCCATATGTCATTTATATGTCTGCAATATTTTCTCCCAAATTGACATCATTTACCGCATATATTGTTGCACCCGCACAAACATATATGTTAAGATGTGCTGAAAATTTGAAAACCCACTTTCACGGAAACTAATTTTATAATCATTTACACACATTTTCTCTGCATAAATTCTATATATTATAAAAGCTGATTCAATTTCCTATCTTTTCTCTTTTTACTTCATCTTCAAATAAGTTAGGGAAGTACCACTAATTGTCAACTAAAGTTAGAGTTTTTAATTTATTCCAGTATTATGTGGCATCTAAAGTGTCTTTAAAGGAGTCCATGGTTGTGCATCAGCCCAAGTAGAAATATGTCTACTCTTCTTTTTTATATTCCATCCCGGCCTCTTCTTAAGTTTCTCTTCTTAAGTTTCTTTAGGTGGGTACAATATGTATAGGCTAATATCAATTAGCTTCAATTCCTCAAACATTTGTGAAAAGAAATATACTAATCGTATGTCAAAATAAATATACTAATGGTTTTTTCTTGGCCAACTTCCCTTATTTTGGGTTTCAATAAAGTATTAGACTTTTAACATTCACTAAAAAAAAAATTCTAATCATTACAATGAGATTTACTATCTTAAACACTTTATCTTAACCTTTAGCTTGAAATTCAAGCACAAAAGTGCAATTTAAGAAAGAAAATGAATATTAAAGTTCCACCTTATAATAAGGTGGCCTTAAAAATCCTTTGGACATTTAAAAAAACAGATATGCCTCCATTTCATAATGTTATTAAGATATACCTCCATTTCATAATGTTCTTAAGGATCTCAAGTACCGTAAAACCCAACCACATTTTTTCTTGGAGAAGAATTAAATTGAGATCATAGACAAAGAACAAACACTTTAGTGGCTTGTTGTTTTAAGGAACCCATGACCTCTCTTGCACTCAATGAAAGGACAATAATTCAATAATTGAGGAACTTAGGTTTTCTTTGTTGTAAGGATATCAATCATTGTCATTTGTTTACCCTATTAACTCTCACATATTTGATTTAAATCGATTTAAAAGGTTGAACAAGCAGATCATGTAAAGGATGAGAGGGGAAAGAAATTGGACAAGTGTGTTTGGGTTTCTTAACATGGCATTAATTTTAATTTTCTAAATACACGGTAAATTATATATATGATTAGAGAATAAATGTGTGACATATTTGATTTAAATTGGTTTAAGAGGTTGAATAAGTATATTAAGTGATCACAAGGAAAATCAGTTGGACAAATGGTGAGTGTGTTTGGTTTTTTAACATGGCATTAACTTTAATTTTCTAAATACATGGTAAATTATATATATGATTAGAGAATGACCATGTGTCATATAGGGGAATGCCCATAGTTGTGATTGATATGTTATGTGCTTTGATTTTTTTAAAGCCACTAAATATGCCCATAAAAGTTGGAAAGTTTGGGTAGATTTAATATAATTTTTCTTCATTATATTAAAAAAAATTAAATACAATTTAATATATCACTTTTTTATTTTAATTATATATTGTTATTTTAATTTTTTATTAAAAAAGAGTTCATTGGTAATATATGTTCTTACAAAATTCTATTTTATATTAATACTAATATTTAAATTCTATTTTATATTAATATTTAAAATTTATTAATTAACATTTTAATAAAAATTTATACACTTAGAACACATTATTTGATAACATTAAAAGATGATTTTCAAATGTTAAATTTTATAGATATTTTTTTATGGCAGTAGGAAAATAATTCAACCTATATTTGTCTTCACAATTGAAAAAAAAATTAACTTACTTTTTGCAATGCAAATGTCATGTAATATTTTTTCTCTAAAACATGAATCTCTCTTCTTCTGATCCCTGAGGTAAAACTTCATGTGGCCTAATATGCTTTTCATATTGGATGAAGAAAGAATTTTAACTTTATTAGCATTTTTTTTCCTAAAAGATGATAGGACTTTGATGTTTAAACTGTTTTAGCCACAAGTTAAATGACTATGATAATTTGATATTAATCTTGTGTTTAAGTTTATACAGACCTCTGATGCAAAATGTTTCGACTGCCAAAGATGCTCCTTCAATCTGAATCGTTTTTGCAAGTTCATGATTATTTGTGTGCTTCCTTTCATGTCGATCCATTCTTCCATTTTACCAATGTCTAGGGTTTTTTATTTAGAAACAGTAGCATGTCCCCTTTGCATGAGATACTTGCAGTTGCATGATACTTGCATTTAAGCGAATCTATGGTGAAACACACGCAAGCTGTAAAGCTCCTTGCTCGTCCTTGCCCTGACAGGATCACTTAGTGTGATAAATTAGAAACAGTAGCATGTCCCCTTTGCATGAGATACTTGCACTTGCATGATACTTGCATTTAAGCGAATCTATGGTGAAACACACGCAAGCTGTAAAGCTCCTTGCTCGTCCTTGCCCTTTCATGTCGATCCATTCTTCCATTTTACCAATGTCTAGGGTTTTTTATTTAGAAACAGTAGCATGTCCCCTTTGCATGAGATACTTGCAGTTGCATGATACTTGCATTTAAGCGAATCTATGGTGAAACACACGCAAGCTGTAAAGCTCCTTGCTCGTCCTTGCCCTGACAGGATCACTTAGTGTGATAAATTACGTGTGCCCAGTATTGCACTCTTACATTATGTTTTTGCTGGTTAAAAATATTTTACATGCAGCAGAGTAATAAATTCTCTGGCTGCAGCATTGTGAACTCTTGGATCTCAACCAAGGGTTCACAATGCTGCCAAAGCATTTAATAATATTGTTCTCCGTTTTTGCTAATCGAACGGCCCAATGATGGTTCTGGTGTTATGAGAGTTTTGGTGATTAGTCACGTCCGGAAACAAGGGCAGATCTAAGTCCGAGGTTTGGTGATTAGTCACGTCCGGATACAAGGGCAGATCTAAGTCCGTAGCTGAGACACCCCTGCGGGCCCTGTAGCTGAGACATCCTGCGGGCACTGTGAAGCTCAGACAGATATGGGGTAATGGGAAAAACAACTTGAATTAAAAACAAACATAGCTCGATCACATGAGATTTCTCATGCCTTTTCATTTTCAGGTGAACTGCATGTAGCCTTGAAACTAATTTTCCATTTAAGGATTTCAGGTGAAGAGCATGTAGGCTGTGTAGCCTTGAAACTTTTCCATTTTAGAGAGAGAATTTACTGTTACAAAATGGGGTAAAGTTTTTGTATCTAATTAAAAAGATTGAGATGTTAATTCAGTGCAGAAGTAAGTCCGTAGCTGAGACAGCCCTGCGGGCCCTGTAATTGAGACATCCCTACGGGCACTGGCGTCAGGGCACTGTGATATGGGACGAACAAATTATGATAAAAGGAAGCATAGCTCAATTGAAGAAGATTTCTCATGATGCCTTTTCTTTTTCAGGTGAACAGCATGTAGCTGTGTAGCCTTGGAACTTTTCCATTTCAGAGCGTGAGAGTTTCCTGATACAAAATGTCCGAAGCGTTTGTATCTCTCTCTCTATATATATATAAGAAGAGATTCACACGTTTATTCAGTTGACTTCTAAATGAACGGCATGTAGCTGTGTAGCCTTGAAACTTTTGCATTTCAAACCCTGCAAATTTACTGTTAAAAAAATGTGGGAAGCGTCTGTATCTATTAGGAAGAGATTCAGATGTTAATTCAGTTGACTTCTCTAAATGTTTGAAGTTAAAGATGAACAGTATACATAACCAAGATACATATATAACCACGAAGGATTTAAATTTATTTTTTACGTAAATAAAAGTGTATTACTGCTTAAAAACTGATTACAAAGATATCATCAAAACAGGCAGCCCTGACCAGCCCGCCACTGGAACTGCCCATCCCAATTACATTCCAAAATCCTCCACCTACCCCACCCATAAGCCCGGAGAGTTCCCTCTATGGAGATCTCAATCCCAGTCTTACTTACAAACCCGAGCTTTCTATATACTTGCAACATAAGACAACATAGCAAAACTAAAAAACATAACAGACAAATAACTAGAGAACCTAAGGGCAGACTTCGCAGTCTCTTGAACAATAGGAGTCAGCATAAAAGAGAAGCAGCACCATGCCTCATAGCAGCATCGAGACAACTTTCAGCCCGGATCCCTGACAGACCGCGCCCTTCCGTCTGCTGCATTGCCTCCACAGAGCTCCCCATAGGAGGGGCACCAACATTCCTCCCTCTAGCGTGTCTACCAGACCCTCCTGTTGCAAGCTGCTCCATTCCCGGGTGATAAAGCGCAATCCCCAGGAAGGACGCAATCCGGTCTACCTTCCTATGCATAAGGCGACAGTCCGCACTGAGGGATTCGTCCTTGTTGAGAAACTTGCTGCATTCAGTACTATGCTCCTTCCAAGCTCTTATGGGTTTGTCATCTCCCTCCCTTTTTGCCAGAATCGCCTCTAGCTGCTCTCCAATTATGGCCGCGGATTTGATGTTCGCCGGGGAGACAAGGTTCATAAGAACCTAATAAATCATCACCAGGCGATCATGAGCCGACGCTCTCCCCGCCGTGGACCCAGGGTCGGAGACCCACCCCTCCACCTCCTCCCGAATTTCCTCTATTGGTTTCGACTTAACCTACTCCCAGAGGGCCTTCTCCATGTTTTCCATGGCAAGCCTAGAGATAAGCGAGATGCGATCCTTAAATGCCTCCACAGCAGCCTGAGCCTACAATTGAGCCCGGGTCGCCGCCATCTTCCCCTTACCATTGTAGTCTTCTCCTTTTCCCTGGCGACCATTCCCACCCACTCTTCCACGAGGTGGAGACATTTCCCTAAGTTCAACTTTGTTCTCAGTTCTAACAGACACTCCATCACCTTTTTCCGTCTCCCTAATTACACTTAACCAATAAGCATGTGCTTTATCCAGAACACATGCTTCGGCCATGGCTATCCTAGTCTAATTAATAAGGATCACTCCCATGATTGAAATAGTGTCTCTATCACAGATCATGATAACCCAGGTCCGGCCACCTCCCTGACCTGTACCTCGCCTGGGGATCCTCAGAGGAGTCTTCATCACTTCTGCATCACCTAACCGATCGTGAATAGTACTACCTATCTCCTCCATTAAACTCTTGTACTTGATCTTAATGATAAGGGAGAAGCTCTCTGATTGCCTCTAACTAAGACCACCTGCTTGGCACATGTTAACAGAGGTGACGCGTGGGATGACCTTGCCGCCACCTCCGCCCTCCACGTTCCTCATTCATATGATCTTGCCTCTGCCCTCTGTCATCGCCATCATGATCCACGAGTTGACAGTAGCGAGGCAACCACTGTTCTTTCTCGAGATCTTCATGTCGTCCCCACCTGATATCCCTGACGTCAGCGACCCCAACATTGGCCTCTAAGTCCGCCACCCTGTTAGCCTCTCTCTCTTGACTTGGTGAAAGGACAGCATCGGGAAATCCAAAATTAAAGCTCAGAGGTCCTCCATTCTCCCTGCCAGGCGCCAACTGGATGCCACTTTCTCTGTTGACCTCCCGTTTTCCAGCTGTTGAGCCATGTGGATGAGAACTCGAGAGTCCCCTTCCACTATCACTAGGAGTCAGCCATTCTGGACGACAACATGGATGCCTTGGATCATCCCCTCCAGCTCCGGTGAGTTATTGGTATCGAAACCTATATTCCCATGAAAAACCTGTAAAATTTCCCCTTTATGATCTCGACAAGCCCCTCCAAATCCCACCATTCTAGGATTGCCTTTAGCCGCCCCATTAAAGTTAACCTTGAAAACTTGAAGCGCAAGGGGAGACCAAGACGAAGGGCTCTCCACTCTGTAGACCTTGGGTTTCCGAGGAAGGTCACTTATGACTCCATTATCCTGACCCCATGCCTCCACAACTAATTTTTCCCAACCTATAAACTCTTTATCCTCATCTGACCACTGCATGCTGCAAATTGTCTCCAACAAGTTGGAGCAAATGGTTTTGCAGGATGCCTCTAGAGACCGTTCTCGTTCCCGAAAAATCCTACTCTTATGCGCCTTCAAGATAACCCAGAGAACCATTCCAAGGAAAGCAAGCCATAGAAAGCTAAGAAGATTATTTTTGAAGGCCTTCAGGTTCCAATCCCTTAGGGTCTGAGCTGGATTCCCTCTGGATCTATTACTTCTCCTAAACATCAAGGCTCTTTTATCCCATAATCCGGCCACAAAAGGGCACGCATCTAGGAGATGCCCTATGCTTTCCTCCTGGCTGGCACACAAGACACACCTAGATGGTCCCGGGATCCCTCTTCGCCTCAGGTTTTCCCCTATTAGAATTCTCCCTCGAACTACCAGCCAGCAGAAGATGGCCACCTTTGGCCATGGGTTAGATGTCCATACCTTTGCCTAGCTCTCGTCATCCTCCGCATATCCTCTAATCTTGATGTTATAGGCTTCCTTGATGCTGAACATGCCCTTCTGGGAGTAGCCCCACCTAAGCCTATCAACCCCTTCCTTAATTCTAATGACACGAGTATTGAGTTCCTCCTCTAGGGATTTGATTTCTGCTTCCAGGATTTGATCCATGAGATCAAGCGGGATCACCCATTTACGCTTGTCACCCTAGGCATTTCCTTCCCAGTACTGATTCACCTTCTCCCAGCCCTCGTCTAAGCATGTTCTCCTTAATTGAAGCCATCTAGGATCCTCCCCTAGCTTGGGTTGTTGATTCCATGAGTCATCCCACATGTTCTCCAGACTTCCATCCTGAATTTCCCAGAAGCTATGCTCTTGGATTAGCCACCTTCCCTCCCTTGCCTTCTGCCATATCTGGGAACCTTCAGCTTCCCCACTAAAATGAACCAACTGCGTAGCAGGCCATCCCCTTGCATACTTCAAGTGCCATATCTTGGCCCATGGCTCTTGTTTGTGGGTGCTCCATCGCCACCAAATCTTGGCACCCTGCACTTCCCCCACTACTTCTCGATCACGGAGCCCTAGGCCCCCCAGTTTCTTTGGCATGCTCACCTTCTCCTAGCTGACCAGGGTGAATTTTGCTTTACTGCCCTTTCCCCCCCATAGGAAATTGCACCGGAGATTCCTAATTTCCTTGAGCACCGACTTAGGGGCCAACAGCACTGATAGAAGGTACATAGGCATAGCTTGGATAACCGATTTAACAAGAACTAGTCTCCCCGGGAGATTTAATGGTTTTATCACCCAACTTGACAGCCTACTCTTTATTCTATCTACTAAATCTCACGAGGAGGCGTGCCTAATAATTTTCTGTCTTAGAGGGACCCCTAGATATTTAGTTGGGAGCCTGCATTTCTAGAAACCCAAGATTCTTCCAATGTTCCTCTGAGTAATAAGCAGGGTATTGAAAAAGAACACTTGAAATTTCTCCGGACTAACATCCAACCGCAAGGCTTTAGCAAAGGCCGCTAGATAGGATTTGAAGGCTCGCGCCTCTTGGACTGAAGGGTGCCCCATTAACATTGTATCATCCACAAATTGCTGAAGAGTTTGTTTTTCCATGCCTTCACAAAAGGATAGGACTCGTATCCTCCCCAGGCCTGCCTAAGCATGTATGAGTCGACTTAGGCCTTCCGCCGCTAGGATGAAGAGAAACGGAGACAGCAGATCTCCCTGTCTAATTCCCCTTGATGGAAAGAACATTCTGGTTGGGGATCCATTCAGGAGGATGGAGAAAAAAGGTGAGGACACCAGCCCCATGACCCATTCTATCCACTCCCTACAGAACCCAAAAGCCTTTAGCATTTCCTTCAGGTACTCCCAGCTTAGTTTGTCATAGGCTTTGGCAATATCAAGTTTGATAAGCATTCCTGGGCTTCTAGTGCATTTGAGCGAGTGAATGGTCTCCTAGACCGTAATGATCGCATCCAGAATTTGCCTCCCTTGCACAAACCTCAATTACTCAGGGATGATGATCCCCGAGAGTAGAGGTTTCAGTCTATTTTCTATGACCTTTGAGATTATTTTGTATATCACATTACAAAGGACTATAGGTCTAAACTTACCTGGAGCATCAACCCCCTAACTCTTTGGGATCAAAGCAAGGAAGGTTGCATTAAATGCTTTGAGCACCCGTTTGCTAGTCCTGGATTCCTCTACTATTGCCCAAACCTCCTCTTTGAGCATGTCCCAAAAATGGTGGAAAAAGTTGGTTGTAAACCCGTCTGGCCCGGGGGATTTCCCCTTAGCCATCTGCTGCATGACCCCCTCCACTTCTTGCAGGGAAATCAGTTTGGTGAGGTTCTCATTGTCCTCCCTTATGACAGTGCTGGGGATGAGGGATATGATCCGATCAATATCCTAACCCCTCTCATTGTTGTCTTCTATCATGATTTCCTTAAAATGATTGACAAGGCCATCTTCTACCTCGGCCCGAGATCCCACCTGGGTCCCATTGGGAAGTTTAAGGTTGAAGATCTTTGACCCCAAACGGTTGTTGACCGTGGCATTGTGGAAGAATTTGGTATTTCGGTCCCCTTCCCGCAGCCACTTCACATGAGGCTTCTATTTCCAAAAGACTTCCTCCTGTCTTTCTCTGGCTTCCAACTGGGCTTCAAGGTCCTTCTCCTTTTCCTTCAGATCTGGGTCCCACCCAACTTCCATCCCTCTTTGTTGGGTAGCAGTCAGTTCCAAGATTATCCTTTTCTTGTCTTCAAATATGTTGCCAAAGTCATTCTTGTTCCATGTATGGATTTTGGCCTTCAGCACTTTGAGCTTCTGCTGGAAGTTGTACATCCTTGTTCCCCCTAAGTCCTTCATCTCCTGCCACCACTATTTTACCAGACCCTTAAAGTCCTTATGTTCTAGCCAAAATTGCTTGAATCGAAAAGGTTTTGGTAACCGATCCGTCGACCCTTCCCAGCTTAGGCACATGGGCCAGCGATTAGAACCTGTTGCTGGGATCACGTTCACCCTTATTTCTCCTGCCCCCCTTATTATACTTTCGATCACCAGGAAATAGTCTAACCTTGAGGCCACCAAGTACTCACCACCCCTTCGATTATTCCAGGTGAACCAACCATCCCCAGTTTCTAGATCCACGAGGGAGCTATTGACTAGGGTTTCCCTAAAGTCCTCCTGATATTTGTCCAGCATCCGCTTGCCTCCCTTTTTTTCCCTGAGTGAAGATATTATATTGAAGACTCCTCCGATTATCCAATTTCCCGTTGATGCCGAGGCACTGAGCCATCTGAGATGATTGACAAACTCCTGTTTTTGCGGGAAAGCACTCGGCCCATAAATGTTCATGATCGTTCCTCTCCTCTCTGAGCCCCGAATGTGGAAATTAGCTGATAGAGAAAAATGTCTCGCTCGCCAACCTATGAGATCCACTTCCCTTTCTTGCCACAAGATAGCTATCCCTCCTCGCATACCATCTGCTTCTACAGCCATGACCTGGCTACCTTTCCAAATCTTCTGCCCAATCTTTTGCATTGATTCAAAACTGCACTTAGTCTCCTCTAAGAAAAGAATATCTGGTTTTTCCTGCTTGATATTTCTTGCAAGAGTCCTAATCTTCCTAGGGTGATTACACCCCCTAATATTCCAGGTCACTATCTTCATTGGGAAACCCTGCTTACCTCAGAAAAGGCCGCCTTAATCATGGGGTATTGACTTGATTCGATCAGCATGACTCCTATTTCTCCCTGATTTCCCCACTTCATCCTTACGCTGCTTCTACCCTCTCGAGCCCCTACTCCTCTGCCTACTCTTGACCTAAGTGAAACCCTTGCTCCCAAGCACTTCTCCCCAGGCCTGTTCCATCTTCTCCTTATCTTCCGTGGGGCAGTTTCTATCGAAATGGTCGTATTCATGGCGAATCTTGCACCTGAAGGGTAACTGCTCATAGTCAATTTTTTGGATCCATTCCTCATCATCCCAATTAAGCCTGATTTCCTCAGAGAGGTCTTTCGAGAGATCCATATAAACACAGATCCGAGCAAAGGTGGTATACCTTTGGAGACGGGTCTACTCAGCGATTTTCACAAATTCCCCTAAAGAGTTCCCAATGTCCCGCAGAATCTCCATGTCCCAGTATTCCCCTGGAATCCCTACCAAGCGGATCCACACCGGGGCTACAGTCATGTCCTCCATATCAGGATTCAACCGTTCCTTCCATGGCCTCAGATAGAGTCCCGTAGAGAAGAAAAAATATGGCCCCCCTTCCAGAATCCTATCTCGATCCTCCTGGTTCAAGAAAATGATGGTAAAAGAACCTTTGGCCCCCAGCTGAAGTTCATAATGCCCTTTTGGGCTCCAAGTGCTCTGGATCTAGCAGACCAGATCCTTCTCCCTCGGCCAGACCCCTACAAATTTCTCGATTAGGGCCTTCTCCTTCCACATCTCTATCTTCTCCCGAATGGACTCTGACAGGATCTGAATTGATGGTATTGATTGGGATTTTGGGAGACATCCCCCCACCCCAAATCTCTTCCCTTCCCCAGCTCCATCCTTGCCTCCATTGATCCTGGACACTCCTCGACTCCTGGCTGGGGCCACCGCCATGCTTGACCGGGGGGTTTCACAGACCCCACCCCACCTGAACTATGCGAGAGGGCTCCTCCCTCCGATTGCTACCTCCTACGCCTTCTTTCCACCGCCGATCATTCCATGAAGGATTTAATTTATACTATATAAAGAAGAGGGATTTAATTTATACCCGTATAAATCAATCTTAAAAATATTTACTTGCAGAGTTCAAAAGATCAAATTTCTCTAATTGCAAACTCTATTTTAGAATAGAAATGTTGAGCAAATGTAAACTAATGTTTTTTTGTTTAATTTGTATTATGTGATTCTAAAAATCATTTTAAATATAAATTGAGTAAACATGTTATTATTTATAACATTTTATTTATTTTCGATATATGATTCTAAAACTTATTTTAAATATAAATTGAGTAGATATGTTATTATTTATAACATTTTATTTATTTTAATAAAGGACATTTGTCAACTCTAGTATTCATTGAAGGCTTACACAAGATTGTAAAATAAGTCTTTTGAACTCAATTAAGTAAGATAAAACCCCTTGGCTATTAATAATAATAAAAAAAAATCAAATAATATGTAAAATGTTTTATTCATAAATATGGCCTATTTTTATTAATGAGCGGATGCATTTAGAACTTAAATTTAATGTGATATTTTTTTAAATTAAAATTGTTTTAAGTATTCGAAAAAATAATTATATTTTGATTTATCTTAATAAAGTTTATTATTTATATTAGGTAGGAGAAAGGATCTTAATGACTTTTATTATTTATATTAGGTAGGAGAAAGGACCCTTTATGATTTAATTTCTTGAATTTTTCAATGTTGAGTAATGTATAAATTTGATTTTATTAATTAGTGGACGCAAGTGGAATTTAGTTTAAGGGGATATTTTTCTTAATTAAATTTGGTTGAAATATTGGCTGAAAAAATAATTAGTTGAGTTGGTTATGATGTGTTAGTGTNTATATATATATATTTCATTCATTTTCTTGTATTTTTTTAACAATTTGTTTTCCAAAATATGGATTCTTAAAATAAGAAGTCTTTATTCCATGGGTTTTGTCATTTTTATTTTTTTATTTTTTTATTCACTTTCTCCTTCCCATAAGGGAGACCATTATGGCCCATTCCAATTTCTTTTTTCCCATTGTTCCATTAATTTTTTTTTTATCAATACTAAGCAAAGAAATATTCTTTTTTTTAGCAAAATATCAAGTTTCCAAACTACCTTCCACCATCATAAGCATCCACCATCATAAGCTTTTTCTCATATTCATGTTTTTCCTTGTGAAACTTACATGCTTTAATTTTTTACCATTTAAAGTCATCTTCCTAATTCAACAAAGCTATGACATTATACTTTAAACAAATAATATATAATTCCACTCAACAACCTTCTTCCCTTTTATGTACAAATTTCTTCTATCTTCCACTTCTTAATCCATCCTTCTACCATATATGGAGCTACGTTTTTCATATTAAACACCCCCGATTCTTCTATCTTCCACTTCTTAATCCATCCTTCTACCATATATGGAGCTACGTTTTTAATATTAAACACCCCCGATTCATGTAGATTCATACCATGAAATTATGATTTCACTCTATCCATGGATACTCCCCAATGCTTACTTTATTTCATTCACTTATTTTCCATGTAATCCATATCCCAACTAAATGGTACTCTTTAACTAATGTTTTCAAACCAATTGATTCTCCTTTAACATTTTTTTTCTACCATTATCCATTTTGGACCTTTCATTCATGTGTTCCCATTTCATCACTTTTCCTTACTAACCTTCATTTAAGGGAAACCTCCATAGTGAGATGTAGCTGAAAACATAAATGTTTACAAGTCCACATCCCCTCTTCTTTTAAGTTAGCTATCTTTGAACACCTCACCAAGGAAATTCCCTTATTTTCCTTCTTTCTGATCCATAGAAAGATAAAACTTTTTTTCTTGATAATATCAAGTGTATCTTTGTGGGTATGAGAAATGAACATCGAATATATTGGTATGCCCTCTAAGACAAATTTTGCAAGCACCTTCAGACAAACATTTATGACACTATATTGTAACGCTTCCTTTTATTCTTTTACCGGGCATAATAAATACTCATATTTATAGTTATCAGGCTTAAGATTAACAACATGTAGCTGTGTAGCCTTGGAACTTTTCCATTTCAGAGCGTGAGAATTTACTGTTACAAAATGTCGGAAGTGTTTGTATCTATTTATAAGAAATTTTTGCATTTCAGACCATGCGAATTTATTGTTCCAAAATGTGGGAAATGTTTGTATCTATTAAGAAGAGAATCAGATGTTAATTCAGTTGAGTTATTTTAAATGTTTGAAGTTAAAGATGAATCTATACATATATAATGAAGAATAATTTAATTTATAACAGTATAGATCCATCTTAAAAAAATATACATCCAAAGGGATCAAATTTTTCTAACTACAAACCCATTTTTTAGAGTGGAAATGTTGAGTAAATATGAACATAATGTTTTTTATTTTAATTTGTACTCTTATATATATGTGGTTCTAAAAATTATTTATAACATTTTATATTTTTTATAAAGGACACTTGTTAACTCTAGGATAAAAACTCAAGACTTACACATCTCTCTACTTGATTGTAGAATGCGTCTCTTTGACTCAATTAAGTAAGACTAAATCCCTCCACTATTAATAGTAAAATAAATTCTCAAATAATGTGTAACATGTTTTATTCATATATGTGGCCTATTTTATTAATGAGCGGATGCATTTGAAACTTAATTTCCATGTGAGAATCTTTTTATAAAATTGTTCTTAAGTGTCTAAGAAATAATTATATTTTGATCCTATCTTAATAAAGTTTATTATTTATATTAGGTAGGAGAAAGGACCCTAATTTTATTTCTAATTATCTATATTGAATTTCTCAATTTTCAACAATGTATAACTTAGATTTTATTAATGAGTGGATGCATTTAGAATTAGTTTAGTGGGATATTTTTCTTAATTAAAATTGGTTGAAATATTGGCTAAAAAGAATAATTATATTTTGATCACAATGATTGACTTGGTTAAGATGTGTTAGTGTGTCTATGTCTTATACAAGTTTTTAATATATGAATATGACTATGTGTGATAATGATATTGATTTGTAGCATACCTAAGGGTCAATATATATATATGGATATTTCATTCATTTTTTTTGTATTTTTTTATTATTTGTTTTTTCAAAATATGGATTTTTAAAATGAGTATTTATTCCATGACTCTTGTGATTTGTTATTTTATTTTTATTTTTTATTTAGTTTTGAGAAAGTACAAAAGACAAACAAATGATTGATTAATTTACTTTCTCCTTCACATAAGGGATACCATTATGGCCCATTCGAGTTTCTTTTTGCTCATTGTTCCATTTAATTTTCTTTTATCAATGTTAAAATAAGAAAGATTCTTGTTTTAGCAAAATATAAGTTTCCAAACTACCTTCCACCGCCATAAGCATTCAACACTTTGATCTTCAAGCTTGGACTCATATTCATATTTTTCCATGTGAAACTTAGATGCTTTAATTTTTTACCACTTAAGCTAATCTTCCTCATTCAACAAAGTTATGGCATTATACCTTAGACTAATGATATATTAATTCCATTCAACAACCTTCTCCCATTGTAAACTTGCAAAGTTCTGCTTGTATCTTCCACTTCTTAATCCATCCTTCTACCATTTATGAATCTATGTTTCTAATATTAAATACCCCGATTCATGTAGATTCATTAATAGAGAGTTTGGTAGAATGAAATTACCATTTCACCCTATCCAGAGATCCTCCCCAATGCTTACTTTATTTCGTTCACTTATTTTCCATGCAATCCACATCCCAACTAAATGGTAATCTTTAACTAATGTTTTCAAAACAATTGATTCTCCTTTAACATTCTTTTTCTACCATTATCCATTCTTGAATGGACCTTTCATTCACATGTTTCCACTTCATCACTTTTCCTCACTAACCTTCATGTAAGGGAAATTCCATAGAATATTTCTAGTAAGATGTAGCTGAAAACATAGATGTTCTCAAGTGCCCATCCCCCTCTTCTTTTAAATTAGCTATGTTCTCAAGTGCCTATTTTCCTTCTTTCCAATCCATAGAAAGATAAAACATTATTTTCATGATAGTATCTAGTTTATCTTTTTGGGTATGAGCAATGGACATCCAATATATTGGTATACTCTCTAATACAAATTTTGCAAGCACTAATATGGATCCTATAGACAAACATTTATGACACTATATTGTAATTATGCTTTTGATTCTTTTACCAACCATACGAAATACTCATATTTATAGTTATTAAGATTAAGATTAAAAATACTAAGTATTTAACTCCCTTATCCAAAGTATAGTAACTCAAATTGAATATTTACACCACATGCCATATTACTTCTTCCACACCATGCAATAGAATTTGAGATTTCCACATATTGATTTCCACCCTAATTGCATTGAAATAGATCCCAAGGATATTCTTTATATGTGTAATTTTTTGAAATGAGTCATGCCCAAACAAAATTCTATCATCAACAAATAATGTTCAATAACTAAATCTTGAGGTATTTACTAAGTCATTCCTTTTTAACCTCTAAATTAACATACTTAAACTCTTTTCTACTAAAAGGAACAAGAAAGGAGACATTAGACATCGTTTCCTAATCCTATGAGATGCATGAAATAGACTTAATGGAGATACTTTATCACCACAACATAAGAGGTTAAAGATAAGCACCGAAGAACCCACTTTGTTGTTTAAAGGTTCATGCCAATATGTAGAATAACTAATCTAAGATAAATCCAATTATCTTTGTCACATTATTCTTCTAGATCCATTTTCAAAACCACAACTATTGCTTTCCCAATTTTATGGAATACATCCCTACTTGGGCTCTTCATAGTGCATTATGAATCTATGTATTACAAAAAATCAAACTTCTCTTGTGAGATTAGTCTTGATAGTAACACCTTCAACATGTTACCTATGATCTTTGAGTTTATCTTATAAATTTATCTCGAGAGATAGATAGGCATAAAACTATCAAAAATCTTGTGTTCATTCTTTTTCAAGGTAAGGGAAATAAAGGTAGAATTAAAATCCCTTAGGAATTTACCCAAATTTTTGGATTCTTCTATCGCATTATAGGTTTTCCTCTAATATTTCATGAAATCCTAGATAGAAATCAAGAAACTAACCATTTTGTCCTATGCTCTTGGATTTATTAAAATAACACATGAGTACCTTTAATGATTCCTATGCATTTTTTATTCCAATCCTCATTCATACTATCATGAATCGTCCATGAAGAAAACTTATCACCTTCATAAGGTCTCTGACATTAATGTTTTCCTTTTTGTTGAAAAATCCTTGAAGTACACTCTACCTACATCTACTATACCCCTAAAAATATTTTCATTTGATTGATTATGTATGCATCTACTATTACAACTTCCATGATAGATCTATTATTTCTTTCTGCCACACAATTTTGTTGTGGATTATAGGGAATGCTGAGCTCCCTCTGAATCCCAACTTATTTACAGTACTCATTGAATCCACTTGATGTGAATTCTCCTCCATTATCTGATCTTAAGATCTTCATCTACTATTTCTGAAGTGTCATCATTCAATAGCTTCAAATTTGTTGTCATCGGACTAGTAATATACTTACAATCGATCATCCCAATTCTCTTTAGTATTTCTACTGCATATTTTCCTTGGTTTAGGCACAGGGACTTCACTTAGTGAACCTATCACATAGCACGTGCGATCATGAGATATTAAAGAATATCCTTAATTTCCAGAGATATTGACCCAAACTCTTTTTGTTGAAACCCCCTCCCATTTCTTAAAACCTCCTCCCCATCCCTTTTTATACCTCAATCCTTATAAACCACCCTACCCACCCCCACCTTAAACCCCTCATCCCCCCTAATACATGAAATATATTGGTTCAATTTTTGATAATTTTAAAACCCACAATATGAACTAACGTGATAGGATATTGGTCAAAAAGTGAAGCCCCCGTGGGTTTAGGAAAATATCATATGGATATTGGCATACTTCAAGACCTGGAAAATGGTGCATCATTCCAAGGTATTTCATCTCAAATTCTACAACGAGATTCCTCTTACATTCATTGATGGGATTATCTTCACCTGTTAAGAATATATCATCGACATACACTAGTAATATCATAATTCCATCACCCTAAAATTTATAGTAGAGGTTGGAATCTTCTTTACTCTTAGTAAATCCCAAACACATTAGGAATACATAGATTCTTCCATACCATGCTCTAGGTTCTTGCTTTAACCCATACAATGCCTTCTTGAGTTTAAGTACATGAGTTTCTTGATTATTTGCCTCAGAACCTTGTGATTGTTTGATATATACTTATTCTTCTATCAAGCCATTTAGGAAGGTTGTATTTACATCCATCTAATGTAACTTCCACTTCATATTGGATGCCAAGGAAAGAATGGTTCTAATTGAGATGTACCTAGCCATTGGTGCAAAGGTATCCCATAGTTGATTCCTTCCTTCTCGGAGAATCAAGGAGCTACGAATATTGCCTTGTAATTCTCTATACTACCGTCTACAAAATGCTTTTTCTTATATATCCATTTCGAGGATACCATTGACTTGTCCTTTGGTCTTGGTACTATTTCCCATGCATCATTATTTATAATGGATTGGTATTTTTCAACCATAGCATTAACCCATTCCTTATTCTTTGTTGCTTCTTCAAAAGATGTTGGTTCTTTATCAACAAGATCACACATCAAAGCCACATAAATAGGGTATGGATTTGTCTTCTTTGTTTCTCTCATGGTCCCTTATAGAACACCATGTCTTTTATCTTCTTCAATTACTTCACGAGACCAGTAAAGCCTTCTTTTACATGAGATCACTTCACTGGGAAATTCTTCAGGTATCTGGGGTTTTGTTATGTCGTGATCCTTAGGAATCTATTCTTCTTCTTTGTTCCTGACTGGTTTAAGACCTTCTGCATATCTGGTAGTTTCATGCTCCTCTTCATTTTCCTTTTCTTTCTTTGATTTTGTGAAAGATGTGTCTTCATCAAAAGTAACATCTCTACTTATCTCAATTTGACGATATCCTGGGATATAGATTTGATAAGGTTTTGATTGCTCACTATATCCTACAAACAATCCCTTCTTTCCTAAAGGGTCTATCTTTGACCTTTTCTCCCTAGGAATGTGTATGCATACCAGATAACCAAATATACTTAGGTGACTGACTTCAACATTTTCTTTGGTAAACATCTCTTCTGGAGTCTTGTTCCCAAGGGTACTATGGGAGATTCTATTATGTAGATATAATTTGGTTCTAGATGCTTCTGCCCATAAGTACATAGGTATATATTAATCATGGATCATGGATTTTACATATTCCATGATAGATCTATTCTTTCTTTCTGCCACACCATTTTGTTTTGGATTATAGAGAATGGTGAACCTTTCTTAATCCTAGCTTCTTTACAGTACTCATTGAATTCGCTTGATGTGAATTCTTTTCCATTATCTAATCTTAAGATCTTGATTCTCTTTTCAGAGATATTTTATACAAGGGCCTTAAAATATTTGAACTTTTCAAACACTTCATCCTTCTTCTTCAATAAATAGATCCAAGTTTTGTGGGAGTAGTCATCAATAAAGCAAGCATAGTAAACATACCTGCTTAATTAAGTAGTTTGCATTGGCCCGCATATATCTGAATAAATAATGTCTAATATCCCTTTTGCTTTGATGTCACTATTTGTATAACAGGTTTCTTAGTATTCTTTCTTTGTGCACATCCTTTGCACACTCCTTCACGATCTATCTAAATCTATGGTAAACCTGTTACAACCTTTAACACAATTGGAAATTCTTTGTAATCTATATGAGCAAGTCTTATGTTCCATATCTCAAATGGTATTATTGTACCAGTCATCAATGCTAAATCTACATGTCCCTTTAATATTTAGAGTTCTCCTTCCTCAACTCCAATCACTACTGCATCATCTATAGTTTTTTCTTTTTCCATCCATAAAAGCAACTCCAAACCATTTCTTATCTAAGGCTGATATAGAAAGAAGGTTCTTGTTTAATCCTAGGACATTCAAGATATCCTTCATCTTCATGGAATTTCCAAGGTCCAACTTATAGGAGGATTCTCCCATTTCTTTGATGGGATATTGGTAATCATCTCCAAGCATTACTTTGTGTAGGGACTCCTTTTGTACAAGATCTGAGAGTGATTCCTTGTAACCTATCATGTGCTTGGAGGAACCACTATCTACTAACTAGGTGTCATTCTTTGGTGAGATGGAACCTGTGAGTCCATAGATCAAGACATATTCTTCACAGGAATATTCATTTTCCTTAGCTCTTTCGTCATCTTCTTGACCATTGTCTTCAACAGCATGGGCCTAAAATATTTTGTTCTTCTTCTTGGCTCATTCTTCCTTCATGGGACAATTTATAGCAATGTGTCCCATATTATGACAAGTGAAGCATTCATAATTTGAGAAGTCTTTCTTGGACTTATTAAACCCTTCATATTTTTTAGGAGGATGGTCATAACTCTTTCTCTTGTTCTTGCCTTTGGTATGGAATGCCAAAAATTGATCCTCATTTTCATTTAGCTTCTCTTCTCTCGCTACTATTATTTCTTATTCTTGAACACATTCTTCTCATAACTGTCGAAACATGGTCATTATTCTTCTTGAATAGATTCCTTGGATAAAGGAATCCCAAACTCTTGGAATATCATTCAAGGTGGTCATTACAATTTATGCTTCTTCAACTATATCACCAATAGCTTCCAACTCCTCCTTGATTTGAGCTACTCTTGTGAAGTATGATTGCATGGTTTCTAAATTTTGACCCTTTACACTTTTGAGGTGATTCCTCAATGTCATATTTCTATTAATATTTCTTCAATCAAATAAGCTAGATAGATCATCAAGCATTTCCTTGGGTGTCCTCCTTGAGGATACTTGGGGAATCAATTTATCTTTTATGGAGTCAGCTATGATCCTCTTAGCATTGATCATATCCTTCTTGTATTTGGCATTAGCTTCATCTTCTTCTCGTGTTGCAACTTCCTCCTTTATAAATATTTCTAGATCATTTTATTCTAGGATGAGCATGATCTAATACTTTCATGCTCTAAATTTTTCATCACCCTCAAGCTTCTCATCTAGCTTGGTACTCTTTGTCATATTTTAACAGAATGAGAACTTCAAATTGAATTATAGGAAGTAATACTTACTTGATGAATATAGCTCCTAGATCACCTTCCTTGGGATGACCTAGGGTTAGATGAAGAAACCCTAATTTTCCATTTGGGATCACTGGTAGGGCGGAGTGATGGAAAATATGCGCCTTCCAATGGCGAGATAGACTATATCTTTCTTTTTATGAGATTGATGATGGAGTCTCGGGAAAACTAAAGCCCTAGTTCTTCCCAACAGCACTGTCTGGTCCAAAATTGCAACTTCTTGGAATTCAATTATGTTTTCACAGAAATATGCGCCCTTCTAGGGATATTTTAGTGATCCCTCTTTTCTAGTTGATCTATCGATGGATTTGTTCAGAATGGAAAACCCTAGATGTTCAATGTCTCCTTTCAGGGTGGCTCTGATACCATGTTGATTTTTCTTAATTTCTTAGATGATATTCTAAAAAAATTTACAATAATAGCATCACTGAAAGAACAACAAGAAAAGTAACACAAAGAACACAAATATTTTTCTCAGAGAAACCACAAGGGAAAAAACCCTGCAAAACTTCCTCAGTATAGAACTCAACTAGAGCAGTGTAAAATCCAAGACAACTACTTCTCTCTTCTTTCTGGTGCTCTTTTTCTTCTCTCTCTTGCAAACTTGCTTGAGTGGGTGTATACAAATGAAGGGGGGTGCCTCCCTATTTATATTTGTCTCTTGAATTGACATAGAACCTAGCAGGGATGACTTGTCTAACTGATAGGATGGACTTTCCTAGTAAGACACCAAAAATAATATTTATTATAATAACACTTGGTTACTATTGACCTGACTTACATCCAGAGGTTTACATTGATTCTTTCAATGACTCTTACATGGCCAAACTCATATCATGAAGGAGGAATACAATTAATGAATCTGGAATATACTCCAAATATACAATACTTTAATGGCTCATGGTCCAATCATAAGGAACGATTAATAATATTTGACAATTAACAACTAATGATCCATAATATATTAATGGCATTGGAATTCAGGGTTTGTTTAGTCTAGAGGGATATTGGGTTATAATTATTTTGGGAGATGAAATTATCTATCTATCTAGTCATCGTATTGGTGGATAAATGTACATTGCATGTGTGGATTTGTGATATAGGTGTCAGTGGGATGATTGTAGGGAAACATTAAAAATATGGAGAACCATCATCATGGTGCATATGGTCTATATATTGAATATGATCAATTGGGATCAACCATGGTCAATGTTATTCACTGAAATCTAACAACCAATCATCAATAATATAATCAATGAGGGTGGACTATGGGGGTTTATTAGTTCAGGGGGATATTGGGTTAGAAGGATTTTTCTATATGAAGTTAACGAGTTATCGAGTCATTATATTGGTGGCTAAATTCCCATGGTATTAGTGGATGAATGAGTTAGGTTTTCGTGGGAAAATCATGGTGAAAAGTTAATAATATGATGAAAATTCATCATTATTCATATTCTCTAAATATTAAATGTGGTTAATTGGGATCAATCATGGTAAACATTATTCAATGAAAGTTAACAATGAGGGATCCATAATATGGTTAATGAGGGTTGACTATGGGGGCTTATTAGTTCAGTGGTCTATTGGGATAGAAGTGTTTTGGGAGATGAAATTATAAATATATCTGGTCATCGGATTGGTGGATAAATGTGCATGGCATTTGTGGATGAGTGATAAAGGTTCTGGTGCGCAAATAACTAGTAAACATTAATAATATGAAAAATGATAATCATGGTGAATATGGTCTATATATTCAACATGGTGAATTGGAATAAACCATGGTAAGAATTATCCAATAATAGTTAGAAACTAATGATCCATAATTTGGTTAGTGAGGGTAGACTTTGACGGTTGTTTGGTTTAGCAGGATATTTGATTAAAATTGATTTTGGGAGATGAAATTATCAAGCTATTGAATCATTATATTGGTGGATAAATGTGCATGGAATTTGTGTATCAATGAGCTAGCTTTTGGAGGTCCAATAATGAGGTTGTTGAACTTTGGTTTCATTATTGATGTTAAACAAGAATCCTGATGATGTCAATCAAGAAGGATGAATACTTGAAGCTTGTTGAAATCCGATGCTATAATTAATTCAAAACAAGAAGCATGATGATGTCAATAAAGAAGCATGGATACTTGAAGTTTGTTGAACATTGGTGTTTTTATTAATGATTTCAAGTAGAAATCATGAAGCCTTTGAATCCAGTTTGAAGAAGTATCTAGAAAATATGTATGCAAGTCTAATATGTGCGCAAGACCCACCAAGTGATGGCACTCTAGTGTAGAAGACCCACTAAGTGACAGTCCTCTAGTGAACAAATCCAACAAAGTTAGTAATGACACAAAAGCACAAACCAACAAAAGAATAAGAGGCTTGACTAGAAAGTAAGGAAGAAGGAATGTCGATGTCTTAGAGGAACCCCAAATTGTGTACAAAGAAATTGAACAAGGAAAAAAGGAGTAGTATAAATAAGTGAGAGGTTGAAGTGTTGAAGTAATATTGAACATGCACAAGATGTACTCTTCTGAATTCACAAGATTCAAATTATTGGGGTATCAATGGCTCATTGATGCAGAAGAAATATATAGTAGAGAGTCAAGTGCAAAAAAAGAAAAAAAATATATAGTGATCAAAGATGAGTGCACAAATATAAGTGTGTAGAAGATGCGCTGATTCAATTGTGTGAAAGACATGCATTTGTGGTAACGCAATATGTGTGGAAATTGTAGACCGAGGTAGCGGTTCATATATCGTAGTATGTAGAAATGAATCAAAATATATTGTGACAATTACATTTACATATATATGAAAATGGCAGGTCATGGAAAGGACAGGGAGTTGGAGATATATAAATTGGACATGTTAGTGCCTAAACATAGCAAGTAGGTGCTTACACAAAGGATTGCTGTCCTCACAGGTTGGAGCCTATATACAACAAGTTGATGGTTGCACATAGTATTGATGTCCTCACAGGTTGGAGCCTATATACAACGAGTTGGTGCTTTTGTTTGGGATTGGTGTTTCCCATATATCTATGCAATTAGAAAATACATACATACAAACATACATATATATAAAGTTACTTGCCAAGTACTCAGTGCACAATTGGATTTTATTGTTATGATTTAAATTGAAATCGGTGCATGAATTGTAAAGTGGAAATTTGTTCAATGTCCACATGATACTGATTCACTCCCCATTAGTATCATTAAAAAGTCCAACAATTTTTATTGGAGTGAGTTTCTTTAGGAATAATATTATATCTAGAAGATAGATCAAGACTCAAACCTGAATAAACATGAGGGAATCTCTACAAATAGAACAATGATATTTGATGGATAAAATTATACATTCTAGAGGATAAGAGCGGAAGTACGCTTGCATTCTCTTAGAGTTGATGTCTGGCAATCTGTTGAAAACATTTACAATGTTCCAAAAACTACACTAGTTTAGGAAGCTGACAAAAGGAAATATGAATGCAATTGAAGGGCTAGGAATGCAATACGTCGTGGTTTAGAAGACACAAAGTTCACCAAAGTTATGCAGTGCACATAAACCAAATTGTGGGAAAATATTGAAAATATCTATGAATGACATGAGAAGGTTAAGAAGGAAAACTTGAAAACATATTCAGGAAAATTTGAAATTCTAAAGATGAGGGATGAATAAAATGTTGCATCGTACATTCTCTGTGCTCATGACATTGTAAATGCTATCAAAGGTCTTGGAGTACAAATTGATAAAGAAGAAGTTGTACAACAAGTATTGATAATTATGCCAACAAGATTTGACTCCAAAGTGTCAGTTCTAGAAGAAAAAAGTGAGTTGGATAAATTAAGAAATGATGAACTTGATGGGATTCTTATTGCATACGAGATAAGGACAAAAAAGGACAATCCTTCTAGAAAGAAAACAAATTTTAAACCCTCAAAGAAGACAAAAGGAAACAAGCACAAGCCAAACAAGAACTCAACTCATGAATCATAGAAAGAAGAAGTAAACTTTGTGAAGAATCTAAAATAGGGTTGTGAAAAATAAAAAAAGGTAAGATAGCTTTGAAATACTATGAATGTGGTAAACTAGGTCCCTTTTATTCCAAATGTCCTTACAAAGAAGGTAGAGATAGTGATAGTGAAAGACTTAAATAAAAAAGAACGAAGGAAGACATACCAACATAACAAGAATGAAAATAAGAGGTTATTTGAACATAAAAAGAAAATGTATTATAAAGAATACAACAATTCATTTGAAGAAGATAATAGTGATGAAAGTCCAAAATAAGTCATTAGAGGAAATTTCAATCTAAACTGGGCCTTCCAAAAATAATACAAATTCCATGTCATCATGATTATCCAATCAAAATGCTTTAAAATTAAAAAAGGGAGCACCTCTTAAAGAATTTTTTAATATAAATTTGGGGACAGGTATCATAAAAAAAAACTACTTTTTTTTTCGTATTTTTGACATATCTCCCTATGTTTTTACTCAAATTTCGGTTGGGATAGCTCATTGGATGTAGAATTAAATTCTACATCCGAAAAGTACCCATTCGGCATACTTTTCATGGGCCCCGCTACCCCAAAAACAAGAAATACCTGAAAAAAACGCGATGATGACGTGATCACATCATCATCATGTTTTTTCAGGTATTTCTTGTTTTTGGGGTAGCGGGGCCCATCAAAAGTATGTCGAGTGGGTACTCGTTGGATGTAGAATTTAATTATGCATCCAATGAGCTCTCCCGATCGAAATTTGAGTAAAAAAACAGGGAGATATGTCGAAAATACGATAAAATATTAGTTTTTTTCTTTTCTTCCTCCAAAATTAATAAATATTATTTTATTATTTTAACTATTATTTTATTAATTTTCCTTAGGAGGCCCATTTTGAGTTCAAATTTCCTCTAATGTGCTCTTCATGGTAGTTCTATAGGACCTAGAAAATAAAGATTTAGAAGAAAAAAAATTGTTGTTCTTTTATGAAGGAAGTGTCCTTAGATGAGGAAGCAGATTCAAATAAAACACATTAGATTCAATGAGATTCTACTACATGAATACTTTGTAAGTATTCTTATAGTGTATTCTATATGTCACCTTCAAAATCCTATGTTGAAAATGGATCGTGTAATTTTCTTGATATGAGTAATAGTCAAGAATATTGTGAAAGTGAAGAAGAAATATTCAAGTATGAAGATGAGGACACTACAGAATTTAACTAGGAAGGTGAACTGACTTGTTCCATGGATGAGTTAAGAAAAGAAAATTGATTTCTGAAAATAAAACTTCAAAAATCTAAATAGATTTTAGACAAACAAAAGGATCAAGTACTTAATGTCGAAAGGACAATTGATTGTTTAAAAATTCAAAAGGGTGAGGTGGGTGAAAACATGAAGTTGAGAAACACTTTTGCTTGTTTTTTAACCAAACAAATTGCAAAATTTTATGTTTTTAAACTTCAACCCCTTCAAACCGATATCTCCCTTAGGAATTTCACCTTGAAGTAAACACAAATATTTTAGAGAATTGAATTAGCTACTCACTCATAATTTTTTCAAAAAAATATCGACATATAGTGGGGCAAATTTGGTGGGCACCAATGACATATACATTAAAATTTGAAGTATGAATAATGCGTGACCTTTGTGCCCTACATTTTTCTTAGAAATAATTATTTATTTTAGGGAAACGAAATGTATACTCATAATCTACACTCATTGCAGTTGTGCATGGACTATTTGTTGATGATTTTCAGTCTTATACACTAATTTTATTATTTATCGAAATAACATATGTACCAAAAATGGTGCCGTAATGACACATGTTTTTGTCATCTCATTTTGTTTCAAATGTGACTCTTATCAAAAAAAATAAAAGCACCCTTTTGAAGAGGACACTACAAGGAACAACCTTGTGATTTAAAAAAAAAAAAATTGGCTTCATCTTTGTGCTGATATTGAATTTTCATTGTCACTGATTTTTAAGTCACTAAAGTAAGACATTTCCGAAAACTGCAGAAATGGTGTTGGAAATGTTGACTAAAAACTCTCGGCCGAGACATTTAAAATATCTCGGGAAAGAGTTAGTTTTGCTCAAAATCTAACTCAGAGTTAAGCAAATCTCTCATCCAAAAGTTGTTTTAAACTCTCGGACGAAAACTTAAAATATATCTCGGCTGAGAGTTTTATCAAATAATGCTTCAAGAATCTTTTAGGGTCCGAGACATTAAACTATCGTTGTTCCGATGGGATTCCACAATTTCTCACACAAGAAGTGTATATATAGGCTCTCATCTGAGATAGTTTTCATCAACCTCTCATTCGAGAATTGTTAATCTGTTTTTTAGCTGATAGTTTGCAGAGCATTTTTCGGCTGAGAGTTTGTAGAGCGTTTTTCATCCGAAAGTTTGCAGAGCATTTTTCCGCTGAGAGTTTGAAAATTCCTTGTTCAACCGAGAGTTCACATATCAAAGTTTGTAGATCTGTTGAGATTTCGCATTATCCAAGTTCTTCAGTCCACACAAACATTTTTTTAATCAAGGTATTTTATTTAACCCCTATTTTGGAAAGATCTTATTTTTTTCATCAAATACCTTCTATGAAAACTAATACTATAGGGAGATGTCCTTCTTCACAAGCTAGAGCCTAGTAGTTTCATATTATTTTTATCATTCACCCATTAGGTATGGTAATAATTTTCTCAAGGCCACCTGAGCCAGTTTCCCAACACTTAGTCATTTTCATGATTTTCTACAAAGTTTATCCTGAAACCCTATTTTGGAAGATCCATAACTTTTTCCTCAAGAACCTTCAAGTAGATCTAAAGATGTGGAAAGGTAGAAAAAAAACCCATATACACAATCACCATATGGTGCATTAATTTTATTCAACCCACAAGCTTTGGAGGGCATTTTCGTGAGGCCACTTAGGCATATTTGATACTTTGGTGTAAAAACAACGTGAACCGTTGTTTTGGCAGGCTGTTAATTTTGTCATCAAACACCTTCTGTGAAAACTAATACTATGGAAATATATCCTTCTTAAGAAGCTATAGCATTGTAGTTTCATATTATTTTTATCATTCACCCATTAGGTATGGAAAGAATTTTCTCAAGCCCACCTGATCCAGTTTTCCAACACTTAGTCATTTTCAGGACTTTCTCCAAAGTTTATCCTGAAACCCTGTTTTGGAAGATCCATAACTTCTTCCCCATGCACTTTCAAGTCGATTTGAAGATGTGGACAGGTAGACAAAACACCCATATACACAATGACCATATGCTACAATAATTTTCTTCAACCCACAAGCTATGGCAGGCATTTCCCTTAGGCCACTTAGGCATATTTGCTACTTTGGTTTAAAAGCAACTTGAACCCCTGTTTTGGAAAGCTGTTAATTTTGTCGTCAAACACCTTCTGTCAAAACTAAGACTATGGAGAGATATCCTTCTTAACAATATAGAGCATGGTAGTTTCATATTATTTTTATCATGCACCCATTAGGTACGATGGTCATTTTCCCAAGGCCACCTGAGCCAATTTTCCAACACTTAGTCATTTTCAGGACTTTCTCAAAAATTTATTCTGAAACCCTATTTTGGAAAATCCAAATTTTTTTCATTAGACATGCTTAATACAAACTGAGATCATGTTTAGGTATAAAAATAAATAGCATACAGCTTGACCATATGCTGCGGGAATTTACTTTAACCTATGATTTATGGCAAGAATTTTTCCAAGACTACTTCTAGGTAATTTTACTTTCTCTGGTGCAAAACCTTGTTTTGGAAGACCTATAAGTTTTTCCTTAGAAGTGATTAACGAAACCTGAGACAATTAATATATATCCACTTCAACAAGCTATATCATGGTATCATGGTGTGGGAGTGTTAGTGAAACCCTATATTCTCTTAGAGTACTCTTGACTCATTTTTCCATAGTCAATTTCCAAAGTTTTGAGAAACTTGCAATTCATCTTCCAGAATGATGTCAAGTTTCAACACTGACTTAATGATAGCACCAGGACATAATCATGTGTCTTTCCAGCCTCATCACATATGCCACATCATCATACTTTCCATGTCATAAAGTTTCCTAAACGTCATTCAAATTTGTCTTTCACTGAGTTTTTCCCTACCAGATCATGTCCTTGCTTATTCATTTTTCATTACTAAACTCCTTTGACATCAATGACAACCACATTCAACAATTTGGTAAATTTTTCGTACAATACTACTTAGAATATTACTCTTGTTGGGTCTTGTTGTTATCTTTTTTTCAATGTATGTATTTAACTCTCAATTTTCATATCTTTTCATGCATTGGATTTTAGGTTTTAATTCCTTCAACATGGGAAATTGAAGAAATTGCGGAAGAAAATGTGATCGCACCAGAACTGATGAAGAGGCAAGGAAAGAGAAAAAGCGTGAAAACATGAGAAAGTTAAGAGAAAAAAGAGCAATGGAAAGAAACGTGGAGGCAATTGGCGGTGACAAAGAAATGAAAAATGTGAACCTCGCACATGGTGGTGCTGAAGGAATGCATATTGTTGAGGAACATGTTGATGAAAGGAATGAAGAACATGGAGATGACGAGGAAATGACAAATGTGGAGAAAAATATGGGTAGCGTTGATATTGAGACCATGATTGCTGAGTAAATAAATTTTGATATGTTTATAATTTACTTTATAATATATAAACTTATATATATATATATATATATATATATATATATATATATATATATTTGATTTGAAAGTTCACAATTAGATAAATTTATATATTTATTTTTATGCAGGGTTGACATCCAACATACAACATCCTACCACACTTACCAATTCACAGATATTAATTAGAAGTTGCAACAATATCGTCATCGACGATATGTTTTTGGAGAATATGGATTCAAGTAAAATTGAAGAAGTGGGACCTCCGATGCATGATCATACAACTCGTTATAGAGTAAAAAATACAGTCAAAGAATATTTTGAAGGTATTTATATCATAGAACAAGCTCAACTATTAAATAAGTTGTTAAAAAGAAAATGTCTAATAAATTCAATTTCATTAGTGAGCATTAAAAATGTCAAAGATGATAAATCAAATGAGATTGTATTACAAAATCTGACATCGGTCCTTGCATCACTTGCAAAAAAATGATCTCATAATTACATGGTTGGTCGTAAATCTATTCTAACAAGGGTTGTGGCATAAAACACTGTAAACAGTCATTTGTTGTCTACTACTACAAGAATGTTAAAATAATCAAGAAAATGTTTATGGAAGAATAAAAACATTAGGGTTCAATTAGATGAGGATGATGAAGTTGCATGTTGCGGTGTTATCTAAAGGAAACCTTATCAAGATAGACTTCCAGATAATGTGAGAGACAGGGTGAAAGAGTTTTGGCATTTAAAATATTGTGTCTTACCAAATGAAAAGGATGTTGTGCGACTTTGAATATCGAAAGGAAACTATGAAACTCATGCCAAACACATAACAGAGATCACTCAAGTGGAAATGTTCATAACTTTTATGTAGAGTAATGTTGATGCAAAGATTTCCCTTAGCACATTTGTGAAGCTTAAACATATGTCAGGACCATCGTTGTTTGTGACACATGTTGTTGTCGATACCATGTAGAATTTGAATTATATTATGAGACATTTCTATATTTTTGCATGTAGTGCTGGACAAATAACCCCCCTCCTGTGAGTGTTAATGAATTTGTATCTAAAATATTATGTGCGCGAGAGAATGATCAAGTATTCTATAAGAAACAATGCGTTAGAGGTAAAAAATGTGAGGAATGTTCTGATTTGGCCCCTTTTAATACTAACTAACACATTGATGCAAACGATCCTCAAATATCAAATCACATTGTGAAATGGAAGAGATATGAATATGTTGATTATACTCATGTTATAGATTCAACAACAACATCAAGAAAGATTAATTTAGTTGAAAGTAATATCTCTTTGATAGATTTTATGAATTTATTCAGGGATCGAATATATAAATATATCAAGCACTCTCACTCAGCACAATGGCAGGACTTATAGTTCAAGCAATCACGATATGTATTTGGAAAAGGAACAATATTATCGATTGTTGATTTTGCTGAAAATTACACTTTCACTCCGCAAAAGGAGATACAGAGTGAGTATTATCATTCAGATCAGGTATCTATACTTGTTCATATTATATATAGACATGAAGAGCTTGATGTTGATGGTTTTGATAGCAATGAAAATAATCATGAAGTGATTAAGGAGTATCATTTCTACATTAGTGATGATTGTACACATGATACATGTTTTGTCTAGCATTGTTTTGGTATGCTTTATAAAGAATTATCAAGACAAAAGGTCACTTTTAAAGAACATTGGGTGTGGTCAGATGTTTGTGCTGGTAAATTTAAATCAATACGCTCATTCTATGGTTGTCTCGCCTTCATAGAAACATGGATGTTCACCACCCATGGATTTTTTTGAAACGGTACATGGAAAAGGAGAACATGATAGTACTAGGGCCTGTGTGAAACGTGCACTCAGGAAATATAAAATGAATCACTCTACTTCTTTCCTTGCAAATTCAAATGATGTTGTTAATTGATGCAAATAAAAATTTGAGCCATGAATTAAATGAAAGGATGGGTAATGTGAGAAGGTTTTTGTGGAATATTGAAATGGGTGATGTTGACAGATCAATGCCACATAATTGTACTGTAATCCTGAAAATAAGGGGCTTACACTCCATTAGGAGTAAGAAAATGAAAAATATACTGGAAATCGAGAAACAAAAATTACTCTTTCTTTTGTCTTGCATGTATTGATGATGTAGAGTCCTTGGATGAGTGTCAAAACCAGACTAATAAAATTTTTCAAACCATGGAGACACCAAAAATTGACACCATTGCCCCCATTTGGAAATATCCACGATGTAGAGCACGATAATGAAGCGCTTGTGATTGACAAATATTATGATCGTGTTTATGATTTGGTTAGAGAAGGTGATGTACTTATTTTCATTGCACCGGTATATAATCTATAAAAAGTTCATTATTATTTATTAATATGCTTTAGGTCAAAAAGCATGTTGATGCAAGAATTTAAAGACCTGTCGAATTATACGTATAATGTGGGTTCAATGGTTTTAATGAGACATTCCTTTGCAGAAGTAAGGTAATGTAAATACCATATTAATTTTCAAGACTACGAGTTAGATGTTATATGTGCTCAATACAATCATTTGGTCATAGCAGCCCAGTTGCAATTGAAGGCAGTGAAGAGTAGGAAAAATTCCAAGCATTGAAAATGGAAATTGTTGATAGAAGATCATAATGCCATTATTGATAATATGCCACTATCACATTTCATATGAATAAAAAACACATCAATGTTGACGAATTTTTTTTCTTTGATTCTAGGTTGGGTGGGTGGGAGGGGCCAAATGAGCTTCCACCTTCACATGATTGGCCTCGTCAGTAGAGAATATATATATATAAATAATTCTCAAAACTAAGAGAAGCTCTTTCTAACAGTATTAATTTAAATATATATTATCGGTTTTATTAAAGCTATATTCATATATGGGTGCATCCACGGAGGTGGGTTACAATTTTTGGCAAGACAAATTTGGAAAAAATAAAAAAATGTACCTCGATCGAGCTTTTATTAAACCCTCGATCGAGGTCTTAATAGATCGATCGAGCGTTTATTAGAACCTCGATCATGATTTTATTAAATGCTCGATCGAGCTTCTGATAAACCCTCGATCAATAGTTCAAGACCTCGACTGAGGGTTAAATAAACGCTTGATTGAGGGTTCAATAAATGCTCAATCAAGGGTTAAAAAAGACCTCGATCGAGCATCTTTAACCACCTATAAATAGGCAACAAACCCGTAATATTATTCACTTCGTCTGTTGAATATGGGTCATAGAGTAATTGGGTTATAGATGTGATTAATCACATCTATGACTCCATTCAATCACATCTATATCACCAATTACTCCACAACTAATATTTAACATAAAATCTAGGGGAAACCCACTGCCCCCAGTAGTGCTCCATTCTAGTCCTATTTTGTGTTTTGAAGTAGTTTAATGAACATTAAAGAAGTTTTAACAATCAATTTGTCAAACCCTTGGCCCCATGGTGGTTTGTAAGATGATGAAAGGTCTATTGGTAAAATAAGCTGGTAATGCCATGGTTGTTTTTTGTTTAATTTTCTAATAGATTTATTATTTGCAGAGTCAGTCGAATCTAAATCAAATGATGTTGAAATTATTTACGTGCTAGAACCTCGATAGAGGGTTTGCAAAACCCTCGATCAAGGTTTTAATAAACCATCTATTGATGTATTTAAATAGCTCGATCGATCTCTAGACCTTGATTGAGGGCCGGGAAAACAAATAATTAACCCTCTTACAGGAAAATCAATGTTTCTTTGTGTCTTCTAGGGATGTAAACCCTGCCATTCATGGCACACAACTGAGCGGAGTTCATACCGATAGATTCATCACTGAATTCTCTACTTATTGAGGTATCATGCAGGCATTTTGGCATTCATATGGGTTTTTTGTTTTAATTAGTTCTAAAACTTACACTTAGAAAACTTGACAACAACTTTGAAGCAGCTCAAAGACAAATCTGCAAGGTAAAAAATAGACATCCAAAAATTTTGTAAAAATGCACAGCCCACACATCGACACGTCCTCTTCAAAAGGGTATCTTTCGTTTTTCAATTTTTGAATATGGTGAAAAAAAAGCTGGGATGGACACACATGTGTATAAAATTATGCTGAAATCATATGTGGTCACTTTCGAAAAATAATAAATAATTGTATATTGTGAAATAAATTAACAAAAAAATATGCAGACCACAGTGCATTTTGTGTAGATCATGCTCATATTTTTTTTTTAATTATTAATGTAAGATTGAATTATTGGGGTTGGACACAAGCCACTTATTAACTTCTTCAAAATTTTAAGGTGACACAGTTCATTAAATGCAAAATTTTACACATTAAATGACGTCGCAATATTTTTTTTTAAATATCATTGGGAAGCCAAAATAATATTCTACAATTTGTTTTTACTACAAGTCGAAATTCAAATGGAATATATGCATTTCGAGGGCTTATATCTAGCACATGAGTAAAAAATCAGGTTTTGATCGCCAAATTTGGCCAAAAAGTGTTACCCATCTTCATGGGATCACCCATATGTTCTTCATGTTGCTGACATTTTAATGGCTTTAAATATAAATATTGAGTTTGAACATTACGGAACACCTTTTCAATTTCTAGTGTTACATATATATTTAAAACATAAATTGTAGGCACAATCTCATGATTTTGTATTACTAATAAAGATAACTAATGAAGATATAGTTCAACCTCAAGTTATCTTAAAGTTGAATTGAAATTCAACTACCACTAAACTGAACTGTGAATGTCTATAGTTTCTTTCAATTACCAAATTCATTTAGGTATAAAACATTTAACTCTTTATTAAATATTTATTTTAAGTTAAGAAATCAATTATATTGTATCCAACATTTTCCTATGTTTTTATGTATAAGTAATTTATTAAATTTTGGGTTGCTACACTTAGTAACTTTTTTATCATTCGTATTGAACATATAGAGGGAAACACATAAATCAAAGGAGTATAATATATTGAAACATTCTTTTCAACTTTATGTGAAGAGAACCTTTTTTAATGTAGAAACAAAGGGAATACACATCTAATGAAAATAAGTTGGATTAAGAACAAAATGTAAGAACATTAAAATATTATAGATAGATTGAGATATAGTTTAAATGTAAATAATTTTTTTTGTATGTAAGGGGTGGGGGGTGGGTAATACTTATGGATGTTTACTCTTGAAAAGGGTGAAATTTTTTTTCTAGGACAATACTCTAGAATTTATTTATATCTATCACACTCCTCTATAACTTATCTTTTTCTAGTGCACTCCCCCCTCTCTCCTTCTCATATGACTCCTTCTCCTTAAATAAGTTATCCAATATGTCTTCTATCATTTTCTCAACTTGTCTAATATAGAACTTCTAGATTACCTCTCATTATGTATTTCTCTTCTCTTATCTCTCCATCCTCTCCTTAAATACTATCTAATATGTCTTCTCTTCTTTTCTCAAATTGTCTATATAGAACTTATAGATTAGGTCTCTGATAATGTATTTCTCTTCTCTTATCTCTCCATCCTATCTTTCTTCAATTATTCTAGGTCCACTTTTGACCTTTTTTTTGTTAAATGCACCATCCCTTCTTCTCTTACCCCCCTTGGTCACATGGGGATTACACCTCCATTGCATCTGGTTTCATTTTCATTAATACTTTTTTCTACAAACATAACTTTTACATCTACAATGATATCAATTTTATCAAACCTCCCTCTTAGAACTTCCTCAAAATTACTTAAGTTTTTGTGTGCTCAAAGTGATGATATACTCAATAGAAAAATCCATTACCATAACATTATTTTACGATCATTAAAACCAATAGTCTAATTTTCTTTTCAATAGTTCTTGATTATAGATGATCAACTCTTAGTATTGATGGGCCTATTCTTCCACCATGCTAGATATACATTATAATGAACTACATTTCCTTATTTGAAAATTTCATTTCCCTTTCTTTGCATTTATCATCTAAAGGGTTTCCATGACATAAATTATTATTTCCTTATTGAAAAGTGTGTTCTATTGTAGGAATGGAACCAATTATTGGCTCTAAAAATAAACCATAGTTTAGCTAGTAAAACAAAAATAACCTATCGACAATGGAATTTTCAGTATTTAAACGGGGATAAAGTCTCACCCAAAAATGATAAGAATTACAAAAACATGTTTACTGTATAGCATGAAAATACAATATAATCATAAACCATGCACACCGTTAAGATTAAATCACAAAGAATATTCATCCATGTAATATTCAATTTTTTTTTACAATGGAAACCTTGTCATAGTCATAAGATAGGTTCATGAAATATCCTTATATTATGTGCACTAAACAAGAGATTCAAACCCCAACTCTAATCTATTTCATCATGCTCATACATGCCAACCATAAACTCATCTTACATTCCTATATATAAGTTTCAAAAAGACAATAAACTAGTTTTGAATAATTACAACTATTTATAATATGGACACATGACTTAGCATGATACATTCGGATGCATTGATTATCTTGGTATGTTGGTATTTTTGGTGCACTAAAAAAATAACTCATGCACGTATTGGTATGTTGGTATTTTTGCTGCACTGTAAAAATAACTCATGCACAAACTCAAAACTTTGAAAATAGGGTGATGAAAAACAAGAACATTATGTTGCACGAATAGTGATGGTGATAAAATACAACAATTTTAGCTTCACAAATGTGTCAAGGGTGATCTTATCATCAATATTTCTGTCATAAAGATTCTAAAACAATTCAACTATCTTGGCATTAGTTTCATACTCATCTCTTCATAAATTAAAGTGCACCACAACCTTTTCATTCAATGAAACGTGATCATGAAGATGGAAAAACACCTTTCACCTTATCCCTCATAGTATATGGAGGTCTATCTTCATATGGTTGCTTAAAAAATTAACCCAACAACAAATTTCATCATCTTCATCTAATTGAACCATAAATATTTTATGCTTACACAATATCTTTACCAAGAACACAGTCATTGATATTAAATGCTTGTAACATTTACCTTGTTTTATTATTTGTATACCTTGAAAATGAGTTTTGATCATAGCATTTACATTTCTTTATTGTCTTAAATTTTTTTTGCAACCATGTTCTCAAATAAAACAAGGAGTGGTTCAAAATTCTTCATGAATTATGTGTCCAAACCATACCAAAAAAATACATCTAAAATATTCATGATACAAATAAAACGTTTTAATTACGATCATTTATCATTTTGCTATTAAAAAAGGGTCAAATTCACAAATACATATTACCATTCAAATGTAACTATTGAGATTCAACAAATGAATAATTACATATATGATCCAGTGCAGCCATCATTCTAGATACTGCAGTGCGTCCGTGATTCTGGATAATAACTGCAATAAAGATGATCATAAGTTGTTGTACATGGTGCCAAAATAGATGGATAATAAGCTGCATAAAGATGTTCATCAGTAGTTGTACATGGCATTGAAAAGTTGCTAAACACTAAGATGGTAAAACAATTTCAACAAATTAAACACTGCATACATAACAAGACGACCCTAAATGCAAAATTCGGCAAACCTAAATAATTACAATGATTGAAAGGAATAAAAAAAACTTCAAAAAAGAAAACAAATAGAAAGAAAACTAAAAAAAAGTTAAGTTTCATCATCTCAATCAGTGGTTTTTGCTGAAATAATCAATAATCAACAATGAATCAAATATACGAAAAAAAATAGGTAGATTGTCAAAGAGAAAAGGATCCGATAAGAAGAAATACGGGGAACATGAGCCGAGCACAAAAAACGAAGGTGTAAATGATGATAGTTCAAGATGGCATCTTTTCCAGAAGATTTTACTAAGAGATGACGAGTCATCTGAAAATAAATCCATGATTGACAACAATGATTTTGTGCATGCAGTAGTAGAGGATGACAATCAGCTATGGAAGCTCAACTTTGTGGGTATGAACAATATACCTATAGTTTTCGTGATCTTGGCCACATACCTTTGTTTGAACAACAGACAGGTCTGAAAAAGGCGCTGGTTGAATGTATGTTTAGAAGCTTGTGATGGAATTTAGAGGACATTTGAGTGGTAGTAACATCTCCTACCATCATATACCATTGCCCGAGGATATATCATAGAATCAATTAGAAGACTTCGTTCTTAAATATTATAAACCAACAGTAGTCAGGGCACAAAATTTGAAGAAAGGTGATAAAGTATTACACCAGTAGATCTGTAGGTAATAATACTTGAATCAATTTTAACAGTGATGGCCACCACTAGATAAGGTGAACAAGAGCCCTATATAGGTCCATTTTCTAGCATGGATTCAATCAATTCTGTGACAGGCCCACTCAACTGAAAGAGCAGACTAAGAGCCACTCAAATAATGATGATTCCCCATAGTTTGGATAGGCACGAATACTGGAGAGGAAGATTGGGATTGCCTTGAAGTGACTGAATGCCCCTCCTTATAAAGTTTATTGGATTTATCTTCATTTCCTAATCAAGCTGCTAGTTAGACCTTGGATAGTAAACATAGAGAGAAGGGTTGTCAAAGTCAGTGAACTGCTTTATAGAAATGCAACTCCTTCCTTGACCAATATAATTTCTTAATTTCCAAGCTAAGTATAAGAATAAGGAGTTTCATCTGTTTCAATACAATGGATCATTCCGGGGCTATTTCCTTTTTGGATTCAAAACTCGCTCTGGCTCCATTTAAAGATTGAGAGCCAATAATATTGACTCTTTTGGATCGATATCTTGTTACAACATCCCAGTTAGGGTGAAGGAATATGCCGTAGAGGCAAAGGCAGATCAATAACCCATGGATCAAGTCATTTACTTGAAATAAGCACCAATTTCATCTGCATTTACATCCAACCCTACTATTATCTTCTAGGCCTTGCTTCAGCTAGGAATACAGTATAAGTATTCTATTGTGAAGTCCCCTATCAATCCACTAAATGTAATTGGTTATCTATCTAGGCTAGGGATACTAGGTTTGGTTATGTGAGTCACCATATATTCCCCGAGTGAGAGTCTTCCATTTCTGTTATGTGGCGGGTCCTACCTAGATTTTTTTCTCTTATACAGTCTGTGTGTAATGTATTTGAATGTTTTTGATGATTGTTAGTTAATGAAAAAGAGTTTTTACTGTGCATAATGCTAATAAGGAATTGGTCTAAATGGATGAATGGTTGCAAGATATATTTTGTGTGCGTGCATAACTAATCTTGGGAAAAAGACAAGGCAATTCTGAATGATTATATGACTGTGTGAAGCATAGAATAGGTTTCAAATACCTCTAGTTCTACGTAACTCTATGTGAGTATAATTGATGAAACATAGTTGTGTAGAATAATCTTGGAATATTACAGTTCTCATAGCTGGGTAGAATCTCTATAAGGGGTTCTAGTTCATATGGAGTTGGATAGAACTTGTATAGGTTCCAATTTCTGTAGAAGTATGTTGAAGACTTAACAGATTCCTATAAAGAACCTATCAAACGTGTGACTGTGTGACAAGGGCCGAGTGCTCCTGTACAAATCTGTCTCGCAAAATGGAATAACATGATAGGGAAGGTGAAGTTCTTAGGAACTTCATGAGAGGAGATTAATCTCTGTGTTATTGTAGTAGAGTCGAGAATATAGAGGGCCAATTCTACCATGGTTGAAAAATATGTTTCTCTCACTTATTTGAGAGACAAATTATCAATTCACAAGAGGACAACAATAGATGTCTCATTTATTGTTTCTAAACAGCATACTAATATGGAATTATCTTGTACAGATTCAAAAAGGGGTGCAACAGTTGATGACGAGTAGAATATTATTTAGAACAGTGATTGGCTGCACAGACAATAATGTTATGGCCAATTCCTAGTGGATTATGGTCATGGTCCCAACCAGATCTACAGTGCATGAGCATGTCGATAGGGAATGGACGACTAACATAAATGTGGGCTCTGAGGTTACAACAATTGATAAGGCTGAACAACCTTCCTATAATGTCCCAAAAAACAAATATGAAAAGTATATTATTTGGGAGTCTATTGAATTGTATATGATGCCAGAGAGAAATTTTGAAAGAGACTCCCTAAGTCTAGCATGGAATCCTATTGATAACGACCCCCAAGTTTTAGTTAACAATGCTGATAAAATGTATCTTGATGAAGAATCCAATGGCTAGGAGAATGAACAAGGCTCTTTGCCAAGGAAACAAAATGATAAAATTGTCAAGTAACTATCAGGAATGAAAATAGGATGCAAGGATGGGAAATTGAAAGAAAAGCAAGTCCCAACAACGAAAAAAAATTGAAATAGCTTCAAGGAGTGAAAAATCAACAAAGTCGACTTGATTAGTTGAAGCACAGTTTGATGAATATGGATGTCATTGATGACATATTAATGATAAAGGACCAATGAAAAGTGGAAACATTGATGGCATGAACAAGATAGATCACATGGTTTGAGGATATGGTACAAGCATGGAATTGATAAACAAGACAAAGCTTGGTGACATGGCTTAATAAGATTGGAACAAGACATGAAGATAAGATGACATGGAGGACAATGACTTGGCATAGAAGATAATAAGAAAATTAACAAGTTGAAAAACAAGGTGTAAATGCCAAGAATGGACAAAAGGAAAACAAGGATGACATGGGAGATGAAGTGGGAAAGGATAAGAGGCTGTGGGCATATTCTTCAACCAACTACATGCATCATTATTAAGGTTGCGCGGGAATGAAAATGGAAAATGAATATTGGATGGCATGATGGAAAACTTGTTGGCTACGGGCATGCTATGGGAATTCCCACACCCTAGCTACGGGATTCCAATGTGCTAATTCATGAAGACAGAGACGTGTATCACTTAATGACTGAGCAATATAATTAAAATTTATTAAATAATAAAATAGACATAAACGAGACAAGTAGGATTCTATACTTAATAAGTAAATCTTGGAAATAAAATATTAATTTATGAATAAAGAATTAAAAATAAATATGAAGAAGTCGACTCCATTCAAATAAATTAATTTATTCTTTGACAGGTTGGCTCCAAAACCTCATGGGAAACAAGTATAAATAATCCAACGTTTTGATTTTTGAATTAAGAAAGTTGGATAAGCTCTGAGGAATTTCATGGGACCACTGAGGAAATTCATGGAGCTTAACTGAGGCTGCCTTAGACCTGAGCTTTTACAACAGTGTATAATTTATTTTTTGAAGTGAAAAGAGACCGTAGCTGTGGCTATTTTTAATGGCATCTCGTGGAGTATACAGACAGCTCTGATTTTAGTGGTTTTGTGGATAATTTCGAGGGCTATAACAACAATAGTTTATTAGTAGTGAAGTTTACTTATGACTACTGTGAAAAAACAGAGAAGTGTTATCCTTTACTGTTGTTTTATTTCATGTTGATAGTCCCTTGATGGTGAAGAGCAGTGTTCAACAGAATTCATGGATGTTCTAAGTTTGAAGAAGTAGCTGAGATAAGTTTATGTGGACAAGAAGAACAAAAAACATTCTTTTTTTCTTGGTATGAACAGATTCTTGAATTCTTGTATATGAGAAATCAACAGTGCATTGACATAGGAAAAACCTTCATGACAAAACAGACCAATGATGAATTGGTTTGATGATTGGATTGACAAGCGATATGACCTTCATGATAGTGACTTTCTTGACATCAATAGTCTTGAAGTGAATTTTATGCACTGCAAATGACTTGGATAATTTTAATTCAAAGAAAAAGCAATCACTTGTTGCAAAGAAGATTGCTTTACCTATCAGAGAAAAATATGCCTGTGTGCTTTTTTATTTTTTTACTATTGTAGAGATCATTCAAAAAATCATTACTAGTAAAGGTATAAGAAAATTTTCCATTCAGTCCCATGACCAAAACAACAAGAAACTAAACACAATAAAAATTAGTGTTATCTAGAATTTCAAGCAAACTGCTAAGAATGCACTAGATAAAACTTGAATAACACATGAATAAACCAAAGACCTGAAAAAAGCTCTATACAAAAAAAAAAACAATTTTGAAAAGAATAAATCCCTTTAAGAAAAATAGCAAATATATGAGAACAAAGATAGAATCTGTAGCTCAAAATTTATGTTTGTCTCCAATTTAAAAACAAGTTCCACTACATGAAATTATAGATAGAACTCTTACTTCACAAATTTTGCAATTGTTTATCAAAAATATATCAGAAATATATCTTTAATGTGGCTTGGGACAGTGCAAGTCCTAGATTATCAATGATTAGTTCACCAACCAAAATACTAATTTCCAATTTTCATATAGAAAACAATAAAATATTTAATAAGATAAATCATTAAACAAATGGATAGCATATTAAAATCAAATATTTTTTTTTAAATTGACAAGGAACAATGGTCAAAAGGTGGCATATAATCAAGTGCAAAGTCCTTGATTAACATAGATTTGTTCACTAAGCCAAAAAGAAATTACAAATTTTCATCTCTTTCAACTTAACGCTCTGTTGGTCACTGCGTTAAGGTTGGTCATTAAGATGTCATACCATATTTCATGTACAAGAATGAATAAATAAACTCTAGAAGATACAACATTAAGGAATCAAAACCATTATTTGAATTTGGCTTATACTCAGATAATTCTGAGTTTGATCTTGTCACCGAAGGGACAAGTCAAATAGGGTAAACCATATACGTACCTTGAGAGAGGGTTAAAGCAGACTAAAACTGAACTTAGACTCTTAATCAACAGAAAGAAAGGTTTGAATAAAAAGCACAAGCTTGATTAATTTAATCATGTCCAAAATAGTCATGCTTTAAGGACACACAATCACTTAGCACAAGAGACACTCAGTCATACTAATGCCCTCTGACAGCCATGTTGAGTAACTCATAGTCCAAACATGAATAGTAACCTCACAGTCACTCAGGGGATAGAACCCAACACAAAGGAATAACCCATAAGAACTAACGCTAAGAAAATCGTGAGGTAAGTGACTGAGAAAAATGCAAAGACTCACAATGAGAAAAATCATGAAGTAAGCGGCTGAGAAAGACGCAGAGAATCACTTTACAAGATGAGACGTAAATAAACAAAATCCAGAGATCAAGCTCATCCCGTGAAGAAAGAATAAATCACAGAGGTAAAACTTAGAGCATGAATGAACAAATTGCAGATCATGAAAGAACAAATCATAGAGGTAAAAATCATCCTGGGAAATGAACAAGACATAGAGGAAAAATCATGGAGTGAAATCACAGAGGAAAACCCGAGAGACAAACCCGCAGGAAAGAGGAGAAAATCATCTCATAGAGGAGATAACCTGTGCTAGATAAACCAACGATAACAGAGATCCTGGTGAGATAACAGGATAAGAACATGGTGAGATAACCCTAGGACTAACTAATAATAGGACCATGAGTCAAAAACCACAATATCAAAGCGAACCGTAAAGGTGTACAAACATTCAATTAGGACCAACAAGACCCAAGACTTTTCTCTCTCTCAAGATACATAGTTTAATGTATACTTTTGTTATCACTATATAAGGGGAAAATCCAAATGGATGGTACATTCCTTTTGTCCTCAACCAAATTTTACAAGATATATCATCCATACATGTCTAAGGAGGAAACATAAAGAGCCCAGTTCAGTATATCCAAGGAAGTGCTCGAGGAAGTGTACTAATATCAATACCTTTAGAGGAGAAATAGTGTCATCCTCAAGACATCCAATATGATGCTAAAAGACTCAATCATCCATACTCGAAAATAAAGAAACCAAAAGGTTGAAAAGTAGGAGGTACAAGCTCTTCTCTAGAAGAGCTGTAACTTATCTTCGCCAATGGCTATTTCCTCATAATCTTTAGTGAAGGAAAGTAGCTCTCAACCATGGGGAGCACTTCCCTGGATATACTGTCTTCCCTCTTAATGTGTTCTCTAAAGACATGGTGAAAGTCTAAAGCGTAAAAGAAGGCCTTCAACTTCATAATGTTGTCACACCAACCATCCTGATCGAGGGAAGAGAGAGCTTCCTTATCATCTAAGCCCAATTAAGGATTACAAAAGAGTCCCCATATACATGGAGAGAGGGAATTCCAATATCTTTTGCAAAAACCAGTAGATCCTAAAGAGCCAATAATTCCTCCTTGGTGTTGCTGTTGTGTGCACATCCCATCTTGGAGCTCTGGTGTAGGTGTTCCTGTATAGTCTGTGTGAAGGTATTTGAGCTTTGATGAATGTTATTTTTTGTAGAATATTTTGGTTGTACATAAACAAAAAAAAAACATCCCAATACTAGGGTTTTTCCTCTACGAAAACTCCAAAAACTATGCTAACAAACAACTACCATAAAATAGTACATATTAGCTCAAAGTGTCCACACATGTGGGCTCAAAACATTATCTGATGCTAGTGCATGAGTGAAGAAGACTACGAGTGAAACCCCCATAAGCAAGCAACACTGGGAATAGGTCAAATCACCAAGTAACTACATGAATATGTGTTCCCAAGCTGCCAAGTGTGAAGGACAATAAAACAATGAACTGCTAGCTGCTCAATACAATGAAAAGTACGTACAATGAATGTGGAGCACTATTGATTTGCAACTAGAGAAGATCAATCTAAACCTTCGGACCGAAACACCAAGGGATCCTAGTTTTCTGTGGGCTGAAACATCAAAATGAAAGTCTCTCTCTCTCTATATATATATATACAAGTTTGGGGACAAAATATACCAAAAGTAATTAAATATTAACAAAAATAAATATCCATACCTACGTCACCGGTGGAAATTCTGAAACTAGAATTTCCTCAACATCTATATTTGTGCCACTAGCCTCTATTTCTTCCGGGTCAAACAAATTCGTATCATCAATTTTGTCATCATTCATGAATTTGGTATACTGCATAAATTTCATATATTAAAAACATTAGATATCATATAATAAATTTCATATATTATAGCATACTTACGTACCATGCCCCTGTTTTGATTTTTTCAAGCAACAACTTGCTTATAATTGTCTCTGCAGTATGCTGCATACTACTCAAGCTCTGATCGAATCAAACTTTTCAAGCGATCATCAGAATAATTATCAAATGGGTCTACATCCATAGTATATGCAGATGAAATAGTATGTATGCTAATTTCCATCCCTGCCAATGCAGCCCCAACATGGTCTCTTATCTCTTCCCTGACCCCTCTTGCTATTTGGGATGTTGTTTCCAACTCCTCTAGTAAAGATACGACTCTAGGATGTGGTTTTACTAACCAAGGCATCAGATTCCTCTAGTGAACATCTCGTCGTGCATCAGGTCGTTCATATGTACGACCTTTTCCAACACCTTAGGAACTAGATCTCATATCTATATAGTCGGGGTCCATGTTAAATCGGAACTCTGCAATCAGCATCTTAATAGAATACTGAGGAACCTCATCATCATTTGGGAACTTCCCATATGAACACAGGAACCTTGAATAAATATGTGGTGCAATCAGTGGATCATTGAATCTTGCGATATTTAGACCTTTTTTGTCTTCAGGCCACAAGTCAAAACATGAAAACACCATTTCTTTTGTGACAACTTTCTTTACTTCTTCAAACTTGTGGTGACCCATCACTGAAAATCGTCTCCTACGCATCATATCATGAAAAATATGGGTTGATATTACAACCCCAAGATATTTCTCGATCAAACTATTCAGACTGTGCAAAACAATCTGGAGACATTGTTGAGTACCAAAAGAGAGATTTGAATAATCAAGTTCTGCCTGTAATCTCGATGAATACTCCTTCATCTCTTCCACAGTCAGCATAGCGATGTTATCTTCCCAATGAGTCTCCTTAGGAACATCTCTAGAATGACTGTAAAGAGGATCATATCTTTCATTTTGAGCATACTGATGCACCTGACGACATCTCCTTGTCTCGGGAGGTGGATTAGGATCAGGAGCAGCAAACCCTGTAAGAAGTAAAATGTGCATGAAAGTATTAAAATCTATATATATAATGTTTCAATCAAATTATACACATTTAAATAAAACGTGTTCATTAGAAATGCCTAATGCATCCTCTTGTGCCCCATCATTATTGTTATAATGTCTAGAAGCCCGTGTACAAAACCAAAAATTGGCAATCACTTGTAAGTTAACAAGAAAAATCATAGATAATATTTCACAAATAACACAATCATGTCAAACAAGAATTCTAGTCAGATTGTACATGTAAAAAAACTCTACCTGGAAATGGTGTATTTGAGGAATAAGACACTAAGTGTGTCCTATGTGTTTGTCCATCGACCCTTATAGACCCTTCAAACATACGTCTGTCATGCTCAGAGCCACCACTTGTGCATGTTACAAGATCTTAGAAATATGTGTACAATAATATCTATGTTTATATAGAATTCAGCATGAAATTAATAACATTTGAATTTACCTAAGGATGACCTCAGGTAGTGTGGCTGCATAGTAGCCAAAATTGCTTCAGGCTGAAGCTGTAAAGCTATGCATGATAATAATTTTACACATTAAAAACATGCAAAAAAATAATTCTAGTGAAAAATGTACATGTAAACAATTTCTCTACCTAGCAATGGCGTATCTGAAGAATAAGACACTAAATGTGTCCTTTGTGATTGACCACTGGCCCCTGTAGACCCCTCAGACAGACATCTGTCATGCTGCGAGCCACCTCCTGGGCACAACAAGATCTTAGATTTAGATGTGTAAAAGAAGATTTATTTGTATATATACTTGAATATGAATTGAATAACAATGAAATTTACCTGATGATGACCTATGGGTCTGTCACTGCATAGTAGCCATGTTTGCTTCACCCTGAAGCTGTGAAGCTATGCATGGTAAGAATTTTCTACATATTAAAAAACATGTCAAATTTAACATTATGCACTTGTGCATGATGATAAATTCTCACATTAAAAGTATGTCAAAACGTGTCAAATAAGATAAATATTGTTACGGAGAGAAATTCCTATGGCTTGGGGTACCACAACAGATAGCTTGACTCCAAAAATCAATCCTTTCCTATATGCAAGAGAAACCAAATATCTAACAATAAAGGATCTCGATTCGTACCTTATTCCAGATGGTTGATGTAGATCCCCATTGAGCTTTTCCAATATCGCTTGTATTAGCAATTTGCTTCCTCAACATTCAGCAAACAAGACAAGCATGCTATATATAATTGTGTTAGACCTACTCTAGCATATATAATCAATAACATATAAGCATTTAAAAGCATCCATGGATCAAATACTCATTTAAATACACATTATTGGACAGGAAAATATATTTCTATTGATATAAAATAGAGATTACAATAGTGACAACCTCTGTCGACACGTCTGGAAATCGAAGAAACTGATTCCCCCACTTGGGCCTCCACCACTTCAATCCTCCATCTCTTGATAACAAGCTCACATGCAAAAGGAAAGCATGGGAAGAACACAAAGTTCTCCAAGGGACAAAGGGATGCAGACTCAAGTATAAGCTCTGGCAACAATGGACTATAATTTTCTTACTCTTCAATTCCTCCCTATTCAATGTATGCAAATGGTTCCTTATATAGTGCTTCAATGGGGTAATGGAAGGTCAAATCCGAGCGATCTCAAGGCATATGGAAGGCCAAGAGATAAGTGATTCAGATCCACATCAAGGAAAACTCCAAAATCATTTGGTCTTTTTCACACATCCCAATGTACACAGGTTTAAGGGTCAAATCCACGTATATATGCGAGAAAGGGTTTAAAAGTTGCGTATGGCAATTATTGCATGTTTTTAGGGATGATCTTGGAAACATCAAAGGTACAAAAATGGTCCACGGGGTCTAAGGAGTCTGCATAGGGACAGGGAATTCCATAAAAGTGTGATCCACCATGTGTGGTAAAATTAGCTATAACAGATGCCCCCTAATGTGTGAGGTCAGAGGGGTCATACGATGGCCGAAATACATTATAAGTCCATCCCAGAAGTAGAGTGATGAAGAACCCAGTGGAAGAACCAGCCATCTAATAAATACAATACAATGATCAAACTCTGCACATAACTGCAGGTAGATGTAGTAGTCCTGGATACATAAGAGTACAATGGCCATGAATAGGAATGATACAAAATATGACTGCATGTGTGGTCATCGCCACGTCCGATATAGATATCTTAGAATCTCCATGATGAAGATATACATAGGATCATGATCTCCATGAAGGCTGAAGTATATAATGGATCAAGATCTTCATAATGGCTGGAAATATCTAACATATACTGGAATCAAGTCACAAAAGCTGAAATCTCATGAACACTAGCACGATCAAGGAGGTAGCATATATAAGATGCCACCAGTCTGGAAGGTCTTCTACAAAAACCGCTATGAGTACCTATCCTACTATGTGAATAGAGGTGTCGAGGTTGAACATAGTTGTCCATTGTCTGATTACCAGTCATTGATGTATACCATTAATAGATGTGAGATCACCCACTGATAATGAAATTAGGAATCAAGGTACTAGAATGAAAACTAACAAGTGTGAATAAATGTGTTGAGGTCGAACACTTGAGAGAATCCATTGATCAGGGGACATTGATGTATTCCCAAAAAAATGTCGATGGCGAGAGAACCTGCCACTGATGACTACAAGTATCAAGGCACTCAAAAATGACTCTAGATTCCTATCCCAGAATAAATGATCTGAAGTTGATGGGATGAAATCCACTGGAAGGAGGGCATTAAGGCATCCCCCATCATCCAACATGAGGTACTTAGCAAAGTTGTATAATGTGGAAGGATTCGATCATAATGTGCACGAACCAGTAACTGTACTGGGACTGACCGACATGAAAAGTCAAGATAACTGAGGAATGGTCGACTCATGTTTCAACTTCCTTCGAACAAGAGCACAACGATGAATGATGACTGAATGTAGGTAGCATAGAATCGATATACAAAACTGGACCATCTCTACGATACAGGAGGCATCAACAGAGGCTCCATAGGGACTGGAAGCTTAACCAGTCGATAGAGATAAACTCAGAGAAATGACTACAGTTCCTAAAGTCAAACTATTACCCAACCAATGGATGTGATATACAGTGCTCTGTTCAAAGGCGACACGACTCGAATGCTGCCAAAGACAACATCTCTTCTTATCCGGATTTTTGATTTTTTGATTTTTTTGGACTTTTTAAAATATTTTGAAAAGCTTGAAAAATAATAAAAGTGATTTATAGTTACAGAATAGGAGGAGACGAGTGTCAATGGTGTTAGAATAATCAACCCATAGTATTTACCCACTTATACATTAATTCATTTATTTTTTTCTTA
>LPNX011030256.1:199596-306728 GCA_001517045.1 Pseudotsuga menziesii | reverse complement strand
TATTTCTCCAAGTTCAAAGCACTAGTTTTGCAGCTGAAACAGTGTGGTATTGAAAAGAAAGATGAACAACTCGTATTGTCCATCCTCTCGAAGCTAGGGCCTAACTACTCAGTCTTTGTTTCGACCTTCTATGCCACAAAACTCATAGCTCGAACCTCGAAGATGCCTAGCCTTGTAGATTTCATGGAATCTCTCACACAGGAACAAGACAAGCTGGTGATGATGGGCACCATCAAACCATCCAAAGATCAAGCTTTGATTGCTGACTCTTAGTAAATCCTAGAGTCATCAGTAATATATCCATCTTGTTATATCATTTCGAACCTTAGATCTTCTATAGTCACTCCCTCTGAAGCAAAGAATCATACTCCCTCTGTCTTCCGTACTATATGCACTAAAATATTATGTACTGGAGTGACAAGTAGCTTCCTATGCTATTAGTATTCTATGTATCCATCTAGTGTATAGAATTTCATCTTAAACCTTGTAGTAAATGTTAAGATCTTCATCAATCTCATCATGTATGTGTTTCAATTCTTACTAGCTGCAAATGTCTCTTCGTAGTCTATGCCTTCTTTTCGTGAGAAGCCTCGTGCTACGAATCTTGCTTTGTATCCCATGATGTTACGAACTTCCCTTCACGTATCAATATTGCATCCTAGATATCATTCTTCTTGAACTGGTCTTCCATTTTTTCTTGGTTACTTCTTCATGGCTGGAAGGTTCTGCATCAATGATGTCATTGTATTTGTCATATTATTCTTCATCTTGAACTATCATCACTTGTTCTTCAGAACAGGTCTCATCCTTCTTTGCTTGTAGGCGATTATGTATGCGATCTTTCCTACAAGTCAAATGCATTTGTATGGTTAGAAACATTTCATAAGGAATATTCATACTGGAAAATTCTTATGCATAAATATATGATCATGCAACTACTTTAGCCAATACAACATTCATCCATATCTCACAAAACTTTTCTAGATGCCTTCCATCTCGACCAGGACAACATTGAGATTGTGCACTAATTCAATATGTCAGCAAAGAGGTTTCATTCTAGATAAGTAGCAATGGAGAGTTGTATAGCACCATGAGCTACTTACCCATCATATGCATATTAGCAGTATATTTTCATTAATGCAAACATCTTATCATGCATAATACATCAACTGAATATAAACAAATGCATAACAAAATAATATCATGAAATGACAGTTAAATACTTATCTTTATTTGTTTCGTGGGTATACTCCTTCTTGAGTCTTCAGCTTCATTGTCTTCTTCATTCATAATAGCATCATTTCTTATCCAAATGATAAGGTGGATAAGAAGTTCTTCAAGAGTTGAGATCTTCATATTCCTCATCGATTGAGGGATCTTCTTTGGATGGTGAGAGCTTGATCTTCAGTTGCTCCCATCTTCTCTTCTCTTCTTATGAGTCGAGCTTCTTCTTCTTCTCGGAGTTTACTGAAAGTAATCACTTCCTTCTGGCACACATTCCTCACATGAATGAATCCCATGATCCTGGGAGGCCATTCAAGGAGGCTATCACCACTTCTGCATTCTTCACTTCTTCTTTTACCACTTCAAGTTGTTCTTTGATTTGAGAGACCCTAGTAAAGTATGATTGTATGGTCTCTGCATTCTAAATCTTCACATTCTTCAACTCGTTTCTTAAGTTCATCTTTTGATGTATGTTCTTCCCTTCAAATAGCTTGGTCAAGGAATCAAACCTCATCGGTTTATTTAGGGAAGACACTTGTGGTACAAGTTGATCCATGACTGAATCAACCATGATCTTCTTGGCCTTGACCAAGTTCTTCGTATGTAATTCTTCTAGCCTCATCTCCCTCTGAAACTGGAACCTTTCTACTCATGTAGGTGTCTAATTCATTTTCTTCAGAGAGATCATATACTTCCATGCTTGGAAGTTGTCAACTTCACCAATATTATCATCAAGCTAATGTGATAGATCACTTTGAAATGACAACCTCAAATGAAAATAGCAATAGATTAGATTTTATTAATTTGAGGTGTCCGTCCTAGTTCCGTAGTTGGCTGATCTAAGGTTTGTCACAAAAACCCTAATTTTCAAAAATTGGAATCTTTCAAATCTGATTGAATAGACAGATATATCTCTTCAAATGGAGCTATCCAATGTACTCCTTTTCTAAAAATAGTGGAGGGAAGCTCTCGGAACAGGAAGCCCTAGTTTTCCAATTTCTTATGCAGAAATGTGTGTTATTGTTTCTATGATATCTCCAAAATTAATACTCCTATGTGTCTGAAATTTTGTGTTGAGGTAACCCCGCATGTCCCTAATCCAACACCACAGGTGTCATCAGAATTGGCTTCACCAATTGGAATTTATGATCCTTTTCCCATGGTGACCTGTTAGAGGACTGTTCAGAACATCGAAGTTACACAGACTTCCACATGTCACTGGTTCATCTACAGAGTCTAAAAATTAGACCATAGAAAGTACATTCCGTGCCCTTTCTGGAAAATCTTCAGGAATTCCATTTAGACCTCTGTAGCCCAAGATATTGCAATTATCCCTAGGTTTCCTATTTAGGGATGAATTCTGGAAGAGGCTGGAACCCTAAATTGGAGGGATCATATCTCCCAAAATATAGTGAATCTGTGGCTTAAGTTTGGATGCCGTGTACATCAGCATTTGATATTTGGCCCCTGCAATTTTCAGCTCCTGATCCTTCACCGATTGTGGGATATAGCGAATATACTAAGACTTAGCAGTTTTATTATTTAGGGTTATTCTAGCTCGGGGTCAAACTAGGGTTTAACTTTCCCAGAGTTTCACCCAACCAAATTTCTTGATCCAGGTCTCTAAAATTCGGTTTTGATGAGGAAAAAAATCCTATGCTGGGCTCACTCAAAAATTCCTCTTTTGTAGAAAGCCCTAATTTCCGCATCGAAAACTGAAAATGCTCGGAATCGAATTCCGCTTCGACAGAAAGATGTGCCCTTCAATGGAGAGTCAGCCTAGCATACTTTTGCTGATGGATTGTGGAGAGAGACCTAGAAAGTAAGAATCCATAGCTTCTGTAGCTGCACAATGTCTTCTTCTCAGGTTAGCTCTGATACCATGTTAGTTTTTCAACATTCAAACTAGCATTATGTTAGGATCTTTATTGAGAGAATAACATGCACAACAATAAAACATAAGCACAACACAAGAGACAATGAACACAGTGTTTTTCATCAGGGAAACCATAAATGGAGAAATCCCCGCAACTTCTTCAGAGATAGAATCATCGCAAGATGTAAAACCCAAAATAGAAAGATGCACTCCCGATAGCAGCAGTCTCTCTCTCTCACACTGAGAGAGCTTCTCCTCTCTTACTTGACATGCACCCCAATGAGTGAGTGTGTGTATGAGTATGATAAATAGAGAGGCTCTCACTCTCTATTTATATTCTTCCATTCACTTGGAACCCACTCCAACATGTCAACCTCACTTAACAATTACTTACTAGAGCCGAAATCTCTAGGAGTGTCTAATTGTAATGTCCTAAGTCTAGTGTGCAGACCTAAACACTTTAATTCTATAATTTTACTTAAGAAATTCTGAATTTTTAATTGGTTCACACAGAGCATTCTTGGATTGGGAAAAACAAGGGTTTCTTCTGGGAAATTTTGCAAAGGACAAGAGTGATCAGTGGGCAGAAAATAGAGAGAGGTTAGACATGGAATTTCCTCTCCCCTAACACATTTATATCTGGTTCCATTTAGGGTTCAGATTCCGCACTGCGGAAACCTACTACCACGCTTCTAGGCAGCTAAACCATGAAACTAAGGAGAGTAGTTCAGTCTGTTTCAACTAGGGGCTTCTAAAAAATTACAGAGGTTTGTTCCAGAATTAATATATCACAAATAAAGGTTCATTAATTTTAATAACATATCAGAGGCAAAGGAAAATATTCTGCAAGTTGTAAAGGTGAGACTAGCTCGCTGGGAAGCTCACTAGCTCCATATTCAAGCCTTTACAAATAGCGTAAGGGGGGTTCAGATTCTCTTTTTTTGGACTTGGGAGACTTATATATGTCTATTAATGACTCATCAGAAAAATAATGGGGTTATTTGGAGTCATACAAGTTGAAATATGGAAGTTATAGTAAAACTAGTTATTTTCCAATGCAAATCTAGACTAGGTTGACTTAAAATTAGTAAATCTCAGCCGTTTTGAACCAGAATTGAATAAAAATTGTAGAGAATGTTTATGATATCATATTACAGCCAATAAAATTGAAATTTATCTCATCAATTTACTATAACACTCTCTTCAACATTGTGCATCATTACAATGTATTTTATTGACATAATACAAGGAAGGGCATGGAGGTTTGAACCCTTAGATATTGAAAAATATTGGACCTGTTAATGAAATATGAGGTACAATAATGGATGGCTATAGGTTGCTAACAAATCCTGAATCAACTCAAAGAGGCTGCTCCATAGCTCCAATGTAATCTACAATGAGAAGGGGAGAAGAGGGGAAGAGGAGAGAGGGAATGAGAACCTTGGGGTGCATCTCCCAAGAACCTGATGTAAAACACTTAGAAAGGAAGCCTTATCTTCATAAAAATCAACATAATAAACATCCAAACTGAGAAATGGAGCTCCAATTGCCTTTAAATAAACCTGGGTGACTTGTTGAGCAAGTCAATCACTTGTTAAGCAAGTTACCACTTGCTAAACCATAACCCTAGCCACAAATTCTCCCTCCTTGAGTAAATTAGCATGTGTAAGACAATAAAGATGTTTCCCTTTCATCCACCTTCATCCAATTTGGAAACTTTGCTTTCCTTGAACCATAGTTGCTATTTTTCCCCATGACAACTTTTCTTGGCTTTCCTATTTTTATGACTGAATTCCAAAAAGGAAATTGCACCCTCCTTTGTCAATTGTTGCCTCTTTTGTATTTGACTGCTTTTGTCATATATTTTGGCACTTTCCCTTTTCTTGTCTGGTTGATTTTGTCATACATTTTCTAATTTTCCCTTGGCAAGTTGGCTTGCCCAAGTGGCCCTCCTGTTAATGGAAACTTATTTTCCACCTAATTAATTTCATAACAATATTTAATGACAATTAATATACCAAGTACATTCCTCCTAAGTGACATTTAAATAAAATATCCTAGGTTAATTTATTTAATGCATCTTTTGACCCCCTTGGTGCTAGGAAAGGTCAACACTTCTGGTGATCAAAATGTGGGGATATGACAGTCCTCCCCTCCCAAGTCTACTTGTCCTCAAGCAGAAGCACCACACAGTGCTACAAAATTTTCCACCATGTTTCTGCTGCACCACTCTTATCATTGTCATTTCCCTTATACCACTTCCTTCAGAAAAATTTCTAACCCAGTTAAGGTAGCTGAGTAGAATTCCTGGATCCCACTGCCTCCTCTGTAAGGACCCAAATTTTGCTGCCACCTTTTGAACTATGTCATTCCTAAGAATTCCAGGATCCCATGGTTTTATCTGCCTCCTTCCACCCATCAGTATAAACAACAAAATTTTATCATTGTAGAGGATGAAAATGAGGTTATGAAAATCATACCACCATACTAGAAGCTCATCTCTCCCCATGCCAAACTGAAATTTTTTTAAACTCTCCCACTAGACATGGAATTCCTTAATGTGGTACCAAATCATCTTGAGCCTCTCTAAAGTATGAAAATCCATGTGCAAGCTAGCACTAGAACTCACGTCACTATTGTTATGAATACATAGGAGGTTATCCCATGCTCCTCCATGTATACTGAAAGCACCATATAGCAGCCATACATTCTCATGCCATTGCTCGTACAAGATTTTTGATGTGTCCAATGTCTCTCCATTGATACAAGCAAGATGTTTACCCTCCAGTGCACGCATCTCAATTATGTGTCTAGCCACCCAATCGATGGATAGACAAACTTTCATGCTAAATGATTCAGGTGGGAATAATTCAGCTACTACTAATTCACTTGTCAAACCACATGGTTTGACCATCAATACCTCAACTGGAAGAGTGGAAGTATCATGCTCCTCTTGTGGCATCAATAGAAAAAATCCTTTCACCCAATTTTCATCCCCACATGATGTGGCTGAAATAGAAGTGTGGGGTGAAGAATTGTGAGCCAAATCCCTACAATGCTCATCAATCAAGATAATGGATCCACAAATTCCTCCATTAGTTTTCTGAGTGACAGTGTGATCATGTGCCTCCTCCAAAATTGTACAACATTTTCCTAGAGCCAACTCATAATCTCTTACGAACCATGCAAATGCTTGATCTTCATATTGCTTGACCTCAAACTCCTCAAGCACATGCAAATCAGAATTCACCTCATGTGCATGTGTAAGGGAGGTATATAATAGCTGCAAAATAAGTCTTTGTTGCTGTTCACATGTCAAGACAATGTCAGTCACAACAAAAAAAATTATTGCAGAAATAAAATTGTTTACCTCCCAAGGTCTTCATTCCAAATATGTCTCTATCCACCCAATCAATGGATGAATAAGAACTTTTATTTGCTGATCCATATGGAATGTGATCATCCATCTTTCTGGTAGAGAAGAACACTTCATCCTTCCCCTCAACCTCAATGAGTGCTTGTCCAATATTCTCCTCCTCATGGCTTATCATAAGCACCTACAAATCTAAGTGCATCTCATGATCCACCATCTCGTGAGATTCCTCGCTTTGTTCAAGAATGAAATCAGCCTTGTGACTATGGCTGAATGGTGTGTAGGAGGGTAGGTAATACCTTTGCAACTTCTCATGAAGTTTCTCTATATCCATCTTGGATTCTTGGAGTGCACATTGAGTGCTCTTCAAGGAATCTTGGGTGGTCAACAAATCTTGTGAGAGCTTGCAAATTTCTTCTCCATCCTTCAAGTATGCTCCATGCAACACATCAGCAAGCTCAATCAAATCATCTCTATCAGAAATCAATTGTAGGAATTCCCCTTGTATTGTAGACAATGCCTTCCGCATCTCCTCCTTGGATTCAAGAGAAGATTGATCTTTCGATGAAGCAGCTATCCAACACTGGTGTGCCACTGAAGAATGCATGTCTTGGAGAAGGTGTAAAGCTGTTTGAATCTTATTTTCATCCATTTTAAAAGGCCAAGAAAATGAGTGGGGTTCTCGAGGAAAATCACCCCCTTCTTCTTTCCTGCAATTTTCTTGATGTGACTTGAACTTCTCTTTTGGAATCTTTATTTTTTCTTTCCCACTTGCAATACTAGATGGCTCATAGCTCTCCACAATGGTGATAGTGGGTTTGGGATTCTCAGTGAGTTCAATCCTCTCCTCTGATGTGGATGAAAGTTCATCATGCTGCAAGAGAGTCCAAAATTCAAAACCGTGTGCATCCCTTTGCACCAAATTTTTCTCCTTCAAATTTCCTAGTTCACACCTAACTAGTGGGGGCTTGTCTTCCACTTCATTGGGAAATTCAAACGATGAATTCAGATATGAGATTTCTTCTTCCTCTAGATCTGATCCAAAATATTCCTTCACCATATTATCTCCATTGACAACCTCACCCTTATTTGCATCGATTGTTTGATCCACAACAAAGAAACTAGGAGTGAATTTATCTCCCTCACAATTGGCCTTCCTCTTGTAGTCTTGAGATGCAAGTGGAGAATTTTTGTCTTTCCATGGATAAAAGGGATGTAAATGAACATTACTACTGCAAAAATAAGAACCTTCATCACACATGTTCTTCACCTTATCCTCTTCTTATACAGACACTATGGTGGCCTGTTCTTCCACCAAAATATCTGCTTCACACCCAAGCAGTGTGGTATTGCTTTCTCCTTGCATATGTGGCTCCTGAGGTGACTGTTACTCTGATTTGTAATCATATTTTGGATCTAATCCAAAAGATATATCTTCATCCATAAATAATCCAACAAATTTAGCAGTGATTTGAAGATCACCCACCAAGAAGCTTGAAGTGCATTCCTCTTCATTCTCTTCTTGGAGTAATGGGAAACAAGCAAGATCTTCTAGAGCATCTTATTTCAAACAACTCGAGGTTTTTCCTTCTTGAATGGTACTATGATCATTACTTGCAGATAATATTCTTGAAGAAAATCCAAAGAATCTTAGAATGCTTGAGCATGTTGATGGATTTGATGACTCTTCACTTTTGATTTCTTCTTCCTCCTCATTGATCAGAGAGGTGGAACAACTTTGTTCCTCTATGGATGATTTGTTTCTATTGAAAGAGTAATCATCTACATTCTTAGGCTCAAATCCAAATCTGCAATAAAAATAATCTTTGAAAGGAATGGATTTACAAATCACTTCCCCCAAGGCAAGATACTCTTTGTAGTGGTGGGGTAAGTTTTCAGCTGCATCTATCATCTTTGCTAAATCCTTCTTAGGATTAGCCATGGGTAGTTCCAAATTTATTTCTTCATACTCCATATGGTAATAACAATAAACATCCTTGTCTCTTGACATTTGCAACCCATCATTAACATAGATCACCTCTTCTTCTTTAACAAACTGATCAAATTCATCATCTTCAACTACTGGCACAACCCTCATGGTTGCAACTTTATTTGGTGATCTGCAAAATTAGTCAACGGAGAGCCTTCTTTCCACAGGAGTGGAGGAAAGTGCTTTGATACCACTGTAATGTCCTAAGTCTAGTGTGCAGACCTGAACACTTTAATTCTGTAATTTTACTTAAGAAATTCTGAATTTCTAATTGGTTCACATAGAGCATTCTTGGATTGGGAAAAATAAGGGTTTCTTCTGGGAAATTTTGCAAAGGACAAGAGTGATCAGTGGGAAGAAAATAGAGATATGTCAGACATGAAATTTCCCCTCCCCTAACACATTTATATCTGGTGCCATTTAGGGTTCAGAGTCCACACTGCGGAAACCTACTACCATGGTTCTGGGCAACCAAACCGTGAAACTAAGGAGAGTAGTTCGGTCTATTTCAACCAGGGGCTTCTGGAAACTTACAGAGGTTTGTTTGAGAATTAATATATCATAAATAAAGGTTCATTAAGTTTAATAATAGATCAGAGGCAAAGGAAAATATTCTGCAAGTTGTAAAGGTGAGACTAGCGCGTGAGGCAGCTCACTAGCTCCATATTCAAGCCTTTACAAATAGGGTAAGGGGGGTTCATATTCTCTTTTTTGGACTTGGGAGAATTATATATGTCTGTTAGTGACTCATCAGGAAATGAATGGGGTTATTTGGAGTCATACAAGTTGAAATATGGAAGTTATAGTAAAACTAGTTATTTTCCAATGCAAATCTAAACTAGGTTGACTTAAAATTAGTAAATCTTAGCCGTTTCCAACCAGATTTGAATAAAAATTGCAGAGAATGTTTATGATATCATATTACAGCCAATAAACTTGAAATTTCTCTCATCAATTTACTATAACACTCTCTTCAACATTGTGCATCATTACAATGTATTTTATTGACATAATACAAGGAAGGCCATGGAGGTTTGAACCCTTACATATTGAAAAATCTTGGACCTGTTAATGAAATATGAGGTACAGTAATGGATGGCTATAGGCTACTAACAAATCCTGAATCAACTCAGAGAGGCTGCTCCATAGCTCCAATGTAACCTGCAATGAGAAGGGGAGAAGAGGGGAAGAGGAGAGAGGGAATGAGAACCCTGGGGTGCATCTCCCAAGAACCTAATGTACAAAACTCATAAAGGAAGCCTTAGCTTCATAAAATCAACATAATAAACATCCAAACTGAGAAATGGAGCTCCAATTGCATTTAATAAAACCTGGGTGACTTGTTGAGCAAGTCAATCACTTGTTAAGCAAGTTACCACTTGCTAAACCCTAACCCTAGCCACAAATTCTCCCTCCTTGAGTAAATTAGCATGTGTAAGACAATAAAGATGTTTCCCTTTCCTCCACCTTCATCCAATTTGGAAACTTTGCTTTCCTTGAACCATAGTTGCTATTTTTCCCTATGATAGCTTTTCTTGGCTTTCCTATTTTTATGACTGAACTCCAAAAAGGAAATTGCACCCTCCTTTGTCAATTGTTGCCTCTTTCGTATTTGACTACTTTTGTCATATATTTTGGCACTTTCCCTTTTCTTGTCTGGTTGATTTTGTCATATAGTTTCTAATTTTCCCTTGGCAAGTTGGCTTTCCCAAGTGGCCCTCCTGTTGATGGAAACTTATTTTCCACATAATTAATTTCATAATAATATTTAATGACAATTAATATACCAAGTACATTCCTCCTAAGTGACATTTAAATAAAATATCCTAGGTTAATTTATTTAATGCATCTTTTGACCCCCTTGGTTCTAGGCAAGGTCAACACTTCTGGTGATCAAAATGTGGGGATATGACACTAATAACCCTAGTGCCCCACCACTTGTGGGGACTTTGCCTCCTCTGACCAATAGGAGGGTAACACAATGGTCAGGACTATTGCCCCAACTTACAATGACTCACTTAGGGTCGACTTCACTAGGATATTCTAATAATCCAAGGGGCCCACAATTGTGGGAACTTTAACCCTTGACCAATAGGAGGGTTACCCACAATGAATTGACATAAATTTCACATTATAGAAACTTCCTGATCGGAACATCAGGGCATGACATGACTCAAGTAAATCCCAGAATAAACATCGGGTTACAATAGATAAGAAATACGGATGAATACATTCCGAAGTTACAATTACATCAACAAATATGAATAGAAAATTGATCTTATTATCTTTTTGAATCTAAATAATATTTTGTATTTATATTCATGTCTACAAAATAATTTTATTTAGTATTTGTATGATTTCTAATGAATCTCACTTTGGGAATCCATACCTAAATTGAGTGTTGATTAAACTATTTAGAAAATTGAACGAAAGATCCAAATTACATGGTATAATGTAAGTTGCTTAGGATCGCAACCTAATATGTTTCTATAAACTATCTGAAGGGAATAATCATATTATGCTCTAAATATAAGTTTACATAATTTACAACACGACGAACATAATTAATAACTTTCTAGATGCTTTAACCAATTCACAGATAGAGCACCCAAAAAAAATCGAATAACAGAGTCAAGTAATCCTCTACATAAACTAATAATCGAAAATACTATAATCTAGTTATTCTCTTATCAGGTTAAGAGCCGAGAGGCCTCCATAGAACTATAACATTTTAAATTCATCTCATTTCATAAAACCCAATACAGATTGAGAATGCCCAGATTGTGACTCATAATGATTTAAGTGGAATAACTACAAATTCCATATTTGAAATTATAAATATCTAACTATACCAAATATTGAAATCTTAAATATCTAAAGGAATTAGAATACCCCACTCATTAATTCACTAGCAGTCCCCGATGAATGTCAGGGTTTTCTACATAAAATCTTGTATCTACTTCCATGATTATTGTTAGCATATATCGTGATCGCACAACTAAACCCATGCCTCAATATTTCCCTATTAATAACCAAAATATAATCTAAAAGATACAAATCGCCTTTTAAAATAATGAATTAGTCAAATCCTATACGTGGCTGTAAGACCATAATATATGGCAGGCTTGGTGTAAACTTAATTCTGGTAACATAAACTATCAATCAAGAATTAACCAAACTCATACAATTTAATAGTATAGACTTAGAGCAATTGTTCCAGCCAATTCAGAAAATTAAAATCACGATAGTTATTATCTTAAACTTATAGAGATGCACAGATACCAAAACGAATAAATAAGAATTGGCCATGTACCCTAAGGGTCGCATTACTCAGTTAATATAAAATGTTAAACATAATAGACTTGAAATCCTTATGGCTATAAGACCATCAACAATGGCATCCACCGTTTATTAAAAACCCCAAATTTTAAATAAGTCTACAGGTTAACCGAAGTGGTGGGAAGCCCATCCACAATGGCACCCATGGTAATCTTTTAATCCATGGAACAAAGCAACATACGCACAAAACAAGTTTAAAGACAAATGCTTGAACAGAGAGGCTATGAAGCCTTGTGTTTTATAGAGTTTAAAACCCTAAGGGTTGAACCAAATACAAAGTAACTTATCTTGTAAGAAGGCATAATCTTGAACTTCCATCATAGCCCCAAATCTTGGTCAAGAGCCACCTACAACAAGCAAACAAAAACATCCAACAACCGAGGGTGATTTTAAATAGTATGTAAACAAACTAATGAATTGTACTCACCTTGGCGTTTTAAGACACGAGCCTGAGAGGAAGGGACCGAAGTGGTGAGAAGCCCATCCACGATGGAACCCACGGTAATCTTTCAATCCATGGAACAAAGCAACATATGCACAAAACATATTTAAAAACAAATGCTTGAACAGAGAGGATATGAATCCCTGTGTCTCATAGAGTTTAAAACCCTAAGGGTTGAACCAAATACAAAGTAACTTATCTTGTAAGAAGGAATAATCCTAAACTTCCATCACGGCCCCAAATCTTAGTCAAGAGCCACCTGCAATAAGCAAACAAAAACAACCAGCAACCGAGGGTGATTTTAAATAGTATGTAAACAAACTAATGAATTGTACTCACCTTGGTGTTTTAAGACACGATCCTGGGAGGAGGGGACCGTGTCGCCATCCTCGTCGGCTCTCCCAAATCTATAACCAAGTGGCCACAGTCAGAACCACAACAATCTTGAAAAGAATTGAATAGTATAAAACAAATGTAGTTTACCATTACCTTGTTTAAATTGCAGAGAGGGGCAGGGGTCGGCTCCTCATGGACTCCCTTATCCCTCCTCATCCTGCAAGAAAGACTATAAGCATCAATCTTTACAACTTGAGAGTTAAAAAAACATAATAATATATCGTTTGTAGATAGTAAGATGGATTTTTCCTTACGTGGTAAAAGACAGTTTGAGGCTGAAGAAGGTGGTCGGGTTCGAGTTTCAGAAACCAACAAGCTATGGCTAATGGCGGCCATGAACGTAGAGGAAACCTGCTTTAGACCTTGGGAATCAACTAGGAAGAAATTCATTAACGAAAAACAATATTTTACACTAAGAACCTTATAAAATTGCTATGACAGGGTAGAGCCTATGCTCCTAGATCTTATAGACCGAGTAACCGCAACAATGAAGGGTTCAGACAAAAACATAAACCTATTAAACCCTAAACAAAACCCTAATCATCATGTTGTACAAGTGGACGACCGATATTCATTCTCGAGCAAGCCTTAAAGGCCTCACTGTGCTGTCAACTCACAGGAAGTGCAACACTTTAATTCTCAAGTCAACCATAGTACAAACCTTTTACAACCCATCATATTACATGGTCGAATGTTATTATGACATGTTTATAATTTATTTCTTTAAACCAAGGTTCGATTATGGTATAAACCCCATAGCCTTTAAGGAATAAACATGTAAATCAACACAAATAAACCATAGTATATGTTAGCCCTTGTGCATTAGGACCAATGTTATACCTTGGTGTCCTTTTATGCCTTAATACATTTAAATAATGGGATCAAGACTATACCCATAGTCTTCCAAGCCTTGTCATATGCAACTAAAGCACCAATGCTTAATGGTTAAGGCCACAAATTAAGACCACCACTTAGCATTAGGGATACGCAAGCCTTTAGTAAACCTATAACAAGATAAATGTAAAAGGGACAAAACTTCACGTTTAGGTAGCATGCCATTAACTTTGTAGACATCCACAATTGGTGCAACGTGTCGACCAATTTAGAAATTGTGTAACCCACTAGAATGCTATACTAACTAATACATGCTAGGAACATAAATATGTTTTTATATAGTTATATGTATATAAAAAAATAATTATTGATGGAATTTAGAGGTTTAGTCATTCATCCTCTCTCTAGCCTAAGTCACCTAAGTCTACCAATACATTTCACAACTTTTGAAATAAATATCATTACTTATAATACTTTAACGACTTTAACTGAAATGTTGCACATTAGATATTCACCTTTGTATTTTCTATTGTAAAATCATCCAAATAACAATATATATATATATATATTTCTCTCTATTGTAAAATATTCCAAATAGCAAAAGATATATATATATATATATATTTCAAGATGTGATAGTAATAATAATAATAATAATAATAATATATTTTATGGTTATATATATATATATATATATATATATATATATATATATTACTGTCACATCTTGAAAATTATTAAAGAACTGTATGCGCATTGACTTGTAAGTTGGATATATCCATTGGGATGGTTTCAATCGTGAGCTCCGTCACGTAAACGTTTAAAATAAAATAGAATACAGGGAGGAAATTAATCTCTCTCTCTATATATATAATCAATGTACTAACCATGAATATATTATTAATATTATAACTAACACATCTTGAAAATGATTAAAGAACTGCGTCGACATTGACTTGTAAGTTGTATATATCCATTGGGATAATTCCAAAGGCCATTAGAGCTCCCTCATGTAAACGTTTAAAATGGAATGCAGGGAGAATTAGACAGAGACATGGCACGTTCTATCTTAAGTGGGTGTCTTTTCCTTTCCTGCATAGAAATACAGTCAATAGTTTTGGAGACATTGCGTTATAGCCAACAACTGTCACCAATTAGAGGCCGAATCCAATCAAACATTAATAAATCGGTAGGTGAGAATAAACTGTCACCAACCATAACAAGAATCAATTATTATTGTTATAGTTATTCATTTATTTATGACATCTACTTTCTCGTCACAGTAATCCTATGAATTATGTATATTGGCTGACGCGTGGCTGGTGTTGGTTCGATCAAAGCCCCATATTTAAATAATAATATTTGGAAAAGTTCAATCTAATTGTGCCAAGATTTTTTTCAATTATTACGAAGGACTTCTCCATTTGAGTATTGTAAACAGTATACAAATTTAGAAAATGCGACCATTTCGGTTCATGGTCGCCATCGCCATTATTGGCCACACTGTTTATAAATCACGTAAATATTAACATATTCTGTTCATTTTTTACGACCTTCTGATACGATTATGTGAAAAGTAGAGGCATTGAATAGAAGGTAAATGCATGCATTATTTTTTTAGTATTAATTTTCATAAATAGTCAAACTCAATTAATTGGAAACTAGAAACTTTGGCATATTATGAAGAAAAAAGGGATTTTCAAAACACAAAAGTACACCTAAATTTGATTACTTGTAAGATAAAAAGGTGACATGTGGAAAGGGAAAGGCGCTTAAAAATCATGATAGAAGGTGACACATGGTGGAAATTAAACAGATAACACATGAAGAAAACTTTATTCAAAATCATTAATGCTAGATTGAAAAATAAACAGAGTAAAAATAAAAAGTTGCTTTGACTTTAAAATATATCAACATGGTTTTTTTCGGAGTTTACAATATCATAGTCATATATATATATATATATATATATATGAAAAAGCACAGTTATTTTATTTTTTTTAAATGTGTAATTCAATCTAAATTTTATTTGGTCAACGGCTAGGTTTATAGTTTAAATCGTATTTAAGAAATAGTTCAAATGCTTTTTTATTATTTTATTTTTATGATTATAAGTTTGTGTATGATTTTAATCTTATATAGTTGTTATTGTTATTGTTTATGTAATTTTTATGGTAATGGTTATTTAATTATATATATATATATATATAAAATAAAAAAAATTTAACATAAATGAAAAATAATTAAAAAAATAGTTTTTTTATAAAATCAAAATAAATAAATTAAAACCAAAATAGATCAATCTTAGCTTTTTAACATGCTAAGCACTAAAATAATTAAAATTTTTGTGATATAAAATTCTTTAAACATATTAAAAAATTAAGATTAAAAAAGTGCACTTTAAAAATTGGATCCTTCTTTCTTAAATTTAATATACATTATACGAAATATAAACATACATAATATAATATTATAGTTATAGTTAAAATTTAAATTTCAGAAACATTTTTTTTAAATATGTAATTGTATTTTTCAAGATTATATTAAGTTATGTACAAAAAGTTCTTTTTACGTACACATAAGTGAATTAGAGATGATTTCTTCTTTATAAAATTCTAAGCACTTGATTTGGCCTTTAAAGAAGTACATGAATCTAGTTTATTTAAATTATTTAAATAAAATATATTATTTAATTTTCAAAGCTTTTGAATATAAAGAAGTATTAATTATTTTATTTTTATATAAAATTTAAAATAATATAAAAAATTGTAAATTTCTAAAAGTAAATAAATAGTTCTATGTGAAGTTGATGGCTTTTCCAATTAATTTATTGAAAACAAAAATGTTGAAGTGTTGACATCGTATGCTAAGTAATTTGGTACAGATCTTTTGATAATAAATTATTTCTAAAGTTTCTTAACAAGACATATCAACTTTCACATAAACCAAAATGTCAATTGAGCCATTCTTAATCTTAAATGTACTTGTAACTATGACGTGAATATATCACTTTAGTTAAAATGTGGTTATAACTATGACATTAAAATATCACTTTAGTTAAGTTTGTTGTCGATCTTTCTTTAGATGGTCTTATATTATTATATAATTTAAGGGTAATTTAAATAAATAATTTATATTAAATGAATTTATTAAAAACTTATTTTTCAATTTTAAGTTTGTTAATAAAATTAAAATTTAATTTAATTAATATAAAACAAATTAGAAAAAATAATATTAAATTAATTGAAAAATAGTATGAAAGAAATAATTAAAAATGATTAATAAAAAGATGTATGGTTTTAACAATTTTACATTAATTTTTAAAGGAGTTAAAATTTTTATAGCTTATGGAGTGGTCGCTAGGTTTCATTCTAGTTGTGTTGTTAGTACCTAAAATGAATTCCACATTGTTTTTTCTATGAGTTATTTCCTTGACAACTTTAATAGCTCCCAACACATCGCAATATCACACCCTCCCTTTTGATGGAAATGATAAATCCTTAGTAGCATCTTGCATTGACTTCTCCCCCCTAAATTGAATTTATATATCTCTATAGCCTTTCTTCACCTAAACCTTGTCCCCAACAATAACAAAATATATGACTATCCTTGATGGGAATCACCATCCCTTAGACCTAGTAATAAGACTTATCCATCATAGATCAAGCATTGGGGATTAAAATGTTCTCTAAAGTAAACCCCCCTTCCATATCAATAGTTCTAAATATGATCAACCAAGACATCTACCTTATAGACAATGGATTCAATGGGTTGTAGCTATATCTCATAACACTTTCTCCAAACATTGATGTTTGTTGCATAGAAGTAAAAACTCAAAGAGGATCCTTTTATCTACCCTCGTAGAAAGGGGTTATTCAATGTAGAATTTGATCTTCCATAATTCACATATGACATCCTCAAATCAAGTTCATGGTTGTAGTGCAAGGAAGGAATATGTAGCATCAATCCATAGAAAAAACCTTTGATCATGTTAAATACACTCTTTTCTATATACCAATTTAGGTAAGACTCCCCGACTTCAATCTTGAATTCTAAGGTTTTTATTTACTACAATATATAAAAAAATGCTACCAGTAAATTCCACTTTAGAGGGATAGAAAAAGAAAGAACATACATCATTTCATATGCCCAAATGTGGATATCAAGTTAGTGGTTAAAATACGCATGGTCTTAAGCTCTTGACTATGAGTAATTTTCTTTCAAATTTAAGTTATATATAGAAATAAAAAATATATAAACTCAATGTGGTAATGTTTACAAGCAAATAAAACCAAGAAAATACTTTAAAAATATATGACATGATGGGTTGAAGAACTAAAAATCATGATTTGATTAGAAAGGATTCCACAACTGCATTGTCATCTTGCAACACCTAAAGAAGAGCATTGCATCTCCTTCCCAATGAAAGGAGGAAGGATCGATAACTAAACTAAACTAACCTCCCCTTTTTAGGAATCACATCAAATCCCCCCATAGGGAAAGGACCACACTGACAACTGTCAATGAATTTGTCTCATTGCACCATATCTTTGTCAGTGAACTTTCTTCTTACATTCACTGTGAAACGAAACGATGAATGGTATTAATAACAACTACATATGAAAAAAGACAAATAAAGTAACATCTAGCTAGTAACACCCAAAAATTTAACCAAGGAAGAATTGGAGGAAGGTGAGTTTCATGTGCTTATGATGCCATTCCAAAAAGATAAAGATAAATGGATAAAAATAACTAAAAGGAAACATACAAAGCCACTCCAAAATAGTCATCCTTCATAACATCTCTTTACAATAAGAAGAATGGATAGAAAATAACTTTAAAAAAAATCCAAACTCACTCTACAATAAGAAGAATGGATATCAAGTTAGTGGTTAAAATCTATGCATGGTCTTAAGCTCTTGATTATGAGTAATTTTCTTTCAAATGTAAGTTCTCCACAGAAATAAACAATATATAAACTCAATGTGCTAACATTTACAAGCAAATCTAACCAAGAAGAATCTCCATAAATATATGACATGATGGGTTCAAGACCTAAAATACATGATCTCATTAGAAAGGATCCCACGTGACTGCATTATCATCTTGCAACACCTAAAGAAGATAATTGCATCTCCTTCCCAATGAAAGGATGAAGGATTGATAACTAAACTAAAATAACCTCCCCTTTTTAGAAATCACATCAAATCCCCCCTTAGGGAAAGGACCACACTGACAACTCTCAATGAAGTCGTCTCATTGCACCATCTCTTTGTCACTCAACTTTCTTCTTACATTCACTGTGACACAAAATGATGAACGATATTAATAACAACTACATATGAAAAATACAAATAAAGTAACATCTAGTGAGTAACACCCAAAAAATTATCCAAGGAAGAATTGGAGGAAGGTGACTTTCATGTGCTCATGATGCTCCTCCAAAAACAATAAGATAAATGGATAAAAATAACTAAAAGGAAAAATACAAAGCTACTCCAAAATTGCCATCCTCCATAACATTCTCTTTACATTAAGAAGAAGAATCGATAGAAAATAACTTTAAAAAAATCCAAACTCACTCTATCAACTCCATCCTCCACAACTTGTTCTTTACAAATAAATATATTGTAGTACATATTAAACTTTAATATTATTTTTAGTGGTTGATTTGTTAGAATTATTCTATGCGAGAAAATAAAAAATATATATCTAGAAATGCTAATCGTGTAGCCCAACGGGTTTTAATTTGTTGTACTTATCTCATTCAATTAAATTTATACCTCTCTTTTGTATAAGTAAAGTCGTATAATTGCATATGCGGGAGATGTTGTCATGTAAAATAAAGTTACCAAAAATAAAAAAAGAATTAAAAAATTCATGCCAACTTATAAAACCAACATAGATCCATCTTAAACATGGATCTATCAAGCAATGAGAGGGATCTAATATCTTGAGGTGTAATTTTTTGTTTAATATTAAACTGGAAATTTGATCCCTCTCTTTCTTGATATATGAAATCATGAAAATTAATGAAAAAAATCCATGTCGATTAATAGAATAAAACATTATGAAAAGTAATTAAAAAATCCATAATCATTACTCTTTACTTTTTTTCAAGTAAACCTATAATAATTGCATCAAGAGGTGCATTCTACAACCGGTAGGGGGGGTGTGGAATTCCTTTGGTGCTTATAATTGGCTTATAATGAGCTCAAATAAAAATAAAAAATAAAATAAAATAATTTGAATATACCAAAAAATTGCTAGGCTTGATAAAATAAAATGAATATCAAAACATAATAAAAATATGTAGGCTTGATAAGCGAATTAATTTTCAGTATATATATACGAAAATAAACAAAACATTTATCAAATTAATCAAAGAAATAGATCTTAAATAAATAATAAAAATAGGGCGAGTTGATAAGACAATTAATTTTTGAGTATTTATCTACCAAAATAAATCAAACATTTATCAAATTAATCAAATAAATAGATTGCAAATAGTTTATTTATTTACCAAGCCCTTGGTAAATAATTAAAATTGGTTCAAACATATGTTTAAATTTCACAGTGTGCATAGGTCTAAGCTTCCATGAATATTACATTATCACTCTAATTTCCAACAAATAGAAAAGTGTGCAGGTGTATCTAATAGAAAATCTGAAGAAGAAAGATTAAGATCACTTACTCTATAATATATATGTTATTTGATATTTTTATCATTTCACTTCAATACTATAGAACGTCTTAACAAAGTTACATATATCGGCGATATATTGTGAGTTATTCCTCTTGGACATATCACCACTAAAAAATTGCGAAATTTAGGACATTTTTAATATATCGCAATATATTGAATGTGTCGCAATATATTGGGAATATATCATGATATTTTAGAAAATATCACCCCTCTAAAAAAATCGCATGGAAATTGGGAAATTAATCCATGGATTAAGTTTTTGATAGTGTTATTAAAACTAGAGATATTAAATTCTTAAAGTAATAAATAGTAATATTAAATTCTTAAAGTAAAACTCACATTCTCCTTAACTTTCATTTTCTATGCATTTACTTAAAATTTTAACGTTACCATTAATTATTTCAGGATTTTTTAGAGTGATTCCAACCTCATCGGAATTCATATGCTAAAAGTAGAATTTTAGATCCCATTCAGAATTCAACAGACTTAATAGTTTTCAAGATTGCAACAATTCCACTAGATTTTATCAAGTATGAGGGTATGGGATTGACCTTTAATCAAGCACATCAACCCCTTTATGTACCTTGATGTTGGTGGCATTGACTATTGAAATCTTCTATCATGACCTTAATAAAAATGTACCCTTCACTCATTGAGCATGGGAATTTTCATCAAAATTGTAGAGTGTTAACTAATTTCTTTAGAGGATCAACTTCAATATTTGAGGTAGAGGTAAGGGATAGATCTTGGAGGAGGGGGGCATATGGTGCTATTGATGAACAGGATCCCAATATAGGAAATATTCTCTATGATATGTAGTTATGGGAGGAGATAAATCACATTGGTTTCCACCTCAGCCCCATTACCTTCCACCATAGCCTGAGTAGTTGAAGCTTCCAATTTTGCACCTAACTCATCCAAAGCACGTACATGACCCCCTACTTCTTCCAAAGGAAGAGTGGTGTCCCTTTCCTATAAAATGGGAGAGGGGATCAATGATTCCTACTTTTTATCATTGTACTATGTAGTGTCTAGATGCCTCATGAGTCATGATGATTCATCTCTTGAGAGACATTTATTTTGATCATTTGATGTGATTTTCTATAATTCCAATAAGAAGATATTTCAATATTTTCAGTTTATAGTTTGTATGTGACCATGATCCACCATTTGACATCTTATGCATCTTATATATTAGTTATATTTCTTATTTATGTAGAAACATGTTTATTTGATGTTGTTGTTGCTTTAGATGTTAAAAAAATTGAAAAAATGGTTATTTTTGTATTTTTTATGCTCTACGACATTTGCTGATATTTTCTGATATTTTTCGCTGTTGTTGCCAATAATTTACATTTTGGACCCTCAGAGATATATTAGCCGGCACGATATATGTAACTATGCTTCTTAATCCCTAAACATTCTTTCTGTGTTATTATTCAACTTCTTATTGACATAGACAAATATTTGCATTGTATGCAAATATTTTGAATATACCAAAAATTTGGTCGGCCTAATAAAAATAAAATAAGTATCAAAACACAATAAAAATATGTAGGCTTGATAAGCCAATTATTTTTTGAGTATATAAATACCAAAAGAAACCAAATATTTATCAAATCAATTAAAGAAATAGATCGTAAATAGTTTATTTATTTACCAAGAGCTTGGTAAATAAATAAACTTTATTCAAACATAGGTTTAAATTCCACGCTAGGCATAGGTCTATGTTTCCATGAATTAAGAGATATGATTAATATAATTTATTTAAAAAAATAGAAATAGATCATAATAAGGTGAAGGAGAAAGAGTAAGATGACTTACTCTGTAATATATATGTTATTTGATATCTTTATCATTTCATTGTGTTATTATACAACTTCTTAATGACTAAACATTATTTTTGTGCCATTATTCAACTTTTTATTGACATTGATATATGTTTAAGTATCCAAGTATCCTAAGTGTATGTCAATAAATTGAATATACCAAAAATTGGAGGGCTTGCTAATATTTTTTTTCTCAAAACATAATAAAAATATGTGTGTTTCATAAGCTAATTAATTTTTAAGTGTATATATATATATACCTACCAAAATAAACCAAACATTTATCAAATTAATCAAAGAAATGGATTGTAAATAGTTTAATTATTTACCAAGCACTTGGTAAATAAATATACTTGATTCAAACATATGTTTAAATTTCACACTTGGCATAGGTCTACGCTTCCATGAATTAATAGTTATGATTAATAGAATTTATTTTAAAAAAACGAATTAGACCGTAAATAAATTATTTACAAATTAAATATTTAAATATTTAAATTGTATGTCAATGCATGGAAGAAAATTTAATACCTACTCTACAGATTACATGATAACTCTAATTTCCAACAAATAGAAAAGTGCATAGGTGTATCTAATACAAAAGCTCAAGAAGAAAGATTAAGACCACTTATTGTGTAATATATATGGTATTTGATATCTTTATCATTTCACTTCATAGTTATACAACGTTTTAAAGACAAAGCATTATTTCTATGTTATTATTAAAATTCTTATTGACATAGATAAATATTTTCATTGTATGCAAATATTTTGAACATTGTAATGTCCCTAAAAATTGGAATTTTTTTTTTTTATTAGGCTAGTTAAACACAACCTTTTTTAGACATTATTAAACTTGTGGAATGTGTCATACCCTATCATACTGCTGAATTGTCATAAGTTGTTCTTACGTCTTACTTCCTTACTTCAGTTATGATTATTACTTTGTTTACTGTTGTGCTTATGATGTTGTAATGTTGATTAATATGTGATTCTTATGGTTATGCTTTGCTGTGTATGTTAGATTCTTTGATTATGTACTTCATTATTATTTTACATGTTCTTACGTTGTATACCTGGCTCTAACTTAACTTGTCTTTGGAACCAAAGTGGGTGGAGTGGCGGGACTAGTTCTCCCATGTAACTGCCTGAGAGGTAAAAGTCTCTACTTGTCTAGGCGGCTTACTTAGTTCTTTTCAACTAAATCACTTTTAACTTGGTTACGTACAGGTTTTATTAGTGACGATAAACTTGTTACAGAAAACTGAACGCTTGATCACTCGTTCTTATGCTCACAGCAAGTGACACCTACTGATTGTTTATTTTTGTTATTTACAGACTTGTAGTATTTATAAGGTCAATACCACACCTATCATTGCATGACACAATGTGATATCCCTCTTGTAGACCCTAAAAGTTTAGTAGTTATGAATGTATATTGTGTTTATTTTCGGTGACGAGCACAAGGCCAAGGACCCACCACATAAAACTTGAATTTACGAGTTAATTCCCCAAGTTGTAGACTTAGGAGACTTAATAGATTGATGCAACTTAACAATGGGAAACTATAGGGAAGGGTAAAAGATGAGGAAACCTCGGGGATATAATAAATATAACTAGGGTCATCATGGCTTCGATGAAGATGGAGGTTACCTTGGACTTAAATTCATTTATAGTAATTTCACACTCATCATTTCCCTACATAATTAAAAGTTTGATCCAACTTATTTGGATAAAAAAGATGACTCCTTTGTGCAAACCTAGGAGCCTAAGTGCTCCAGCGCTCACTCCCGCCTCGCAAAAAAATTGTTGGCTATCTGGGTAGACCCGAGTTTACTATTATACATATACCAACAATACCCCTAGCTCACTAGCCCTTTCGGTGATAGACCGCAAAACGGTCTGAAGTCTCACCTGAAGTGATCTTATGGGTTGGCTGAAGACTCAGGTGTCCTCAACCAGGTTCTGTAGCATCCTAGGGTCTCGCAGTTTCCCTTAGCCAGCGAGATCTCTCTGCGATGTGCGGTTCTCTCTTACTCGCGGGCTCTAATAGGGGAAGGACTCCTATCGCATCGCAGCGACTCGGACGATGCGCATCTTTCCCTTCCGCTTAACCCACAAGTTGTGATATCTCACACCACAGCTCCTCTAACGGTGCGATATCACCTACTGTCAACGCGATATATTCTATAGTACGGCCCACTGCTACCCTCACAGTCCAAAGGCTATCTCGCTGGGTGAAATGACTTGGCTAACTTTCAACAAGATAGTAAACACTCTAACTTGAACTTCCACAGTTCAAAACACTCTACCTCGACTATACTTAACTGGCCGAATAAGTATACTGAAAACACTTTAACAGAATGACTTAGTACTATGTGAAACAAGCACTGATAAACTCATATGCAGATGCTTGATACATGTAAATCCACCTTTAACCTTCAATGATGCTATAACCGAATGAGGACATACAAACATTTACTAACTGAGATACAGCATTCATGTAACAGATAACAGATATCAACTAAGTAAAGCACAATCACATGAAATAATCACATAACACACTGGTTTTACGTGGTTCACTTCCAGGGTAGAAGCTATGTCCACAGAACTGTGTTTATTATATCTTGAGAGAGTACACAGTTCTGCTACAACCTATTGTGTAACTAGAGATCTTCTGGGTAACTCTGCACGCACTGCCGGGAGCCCTTCTCTCCTAGAACTCTTCTCTTTCTCTATATTGCCTTCTTACAATATACACTTCCTCTCTCTCTCTCTCTCTCTCTCTGTCAATCCCTGCAGATTGTTACATACATACTGCTGGAATCGGCTACTGGTTACAGTAAGGTAACTATGGACTGAATAGCAGAACCAGACCTCAACTCTATTATAATACAAAATAACTGTGAGCTAACTGACTAACTAGCTAACCTTTTACAATACAAAATACATCCCTTTATAGGTGGCCCGAAGGTCTCGCCATTACAACACTGTGGGCCTATCTCAATAGTAAACCCAAAAACCCTAACTGTGATAGTCAGTCTATCTGTACTCGAACTGCCGCTTTTCGTCACACCACAGCTCTTTGCAGTCTTCCACGCTTCCTGGCTCTGATCGTCGGTACTGGGTGCCGCTTCCTTTTCTGTCCTCCATCTTCAATACCTTGGCCTCGTTGCCCCTTTTTCCTTTATGAGGGTAGCTGAGCCCTCTTGTCTTTGCCGCTTCCTTGAATGCAGTGGGTGAGCTCTCTCTTCTCGGCCACTCAGGTACTGTCGTCTTCTTTGACTTCTCTGTCCCGATAGTCACAGTTTCCAGCTCTGATCTGCAGCTAGAATCATGCTATGGCGTCGTATCTTTACCTTATCTCTTATATCTTTGCCAAAACTATCTATCTGCCAAAATGACAGCTTCTCCTGTAGCTGCGGGACCCTACTCCAACAAAAATCAAGTTAGAAAGGTAAAGGGAAATAATATATATATATATATATATATATATATATATATATATATATATTTATAAGCTTGAGAAAATGAATAAGTATATGTAAAGGAAATATTATATATATATATATACATTCATTACAGTGAAGAAAACTTTATATACTTATTTAAGTGAAAAACGTGGAAAAGATATATTTATCGGGGATGAATCTCATTACTATGGGTATACATAACACTATTATGTATACATAATGTAGTGAGGAAATAGATATATACATATATATCTTTAACATAGGAGACATATTGAAGTATGCGTGGGGAAATTTAAGGAAAAAGCGCTATCAAAAAGGAAAGAAACGTGTAGCCTCTTCCGCCATGTGTCTCTTGGGAAACCCAAGGGTTCTTATTTAAACAGTTACCATTCTTGGAAGAGGAAGACCTTTTTAGGGAATGCATGCATTGCTGCATGGTGGCGTGAACCCTTTTTTTTAATGCTTGAATGCTGCATTGATGCTTGCAATGGGGGTAAACCCTTTTTTATGTGAATGCTTGTATTTCTGTGTGAAACAATGGTTGTGTTGCTGTGTTGAGGGATTCCTATATTACTGTGTTGATGTAAGTGATGGGGAAAATCCTCTTTTTGTTGTTTTGTTGTGAATGCTTGTAAACTCTGTGTGGGTGAATACTTAAATTATGGCGTGGATGGATTATTGTATTGCTGCATTGCTGCACACGATGGGCATAAACTCTTTGTTATGAATTCTTGAATGTTGCATTGAGGCATGCAATGGGAGACCCTTTGGTGAATGCATGTATTGATGCATTGCTGCATGCGATGGGTGTGAACCCTTTCTGTGTGAATGCTTGAATGTTGCATTGATTCTTGTGATGGGATTGAACCCTTGAGTGTGAATGCATATATTGCCGAGTTGATACAAGCGATCGGGGTGAACCCTTTTTTAGTAGATGCAATTTCGATTTATTTATGGCTTCTTGTGAGGAAGGTAGACCCAGGAAGTTGTAAGCCTGGGATTATGGATAAATGAATCTTGCAAGTGATCTACAAATACGTATGAACATGCATATATATATTTTGGGGAATTCTTGCGTATTGGCGAGTAATAGCTGTAAGTGAATGCATGCATTTAGTTTCCAGCATTATAGATATATTTGGATGCATGTGGGAATATTTCCATTTCTAAACCTGAACCATTTGTCTATGTTTTGGGTTATAGTCATCAGTGTTGAATGGAACTGTATTATTGCTGCAATCTATATGAGGTCTAGGTTAACTTTGATGTATGCATTTTTATAAAGTTTCCTGTGATCTGTAGGAGCTCTAGATTAAACTTGGTCTCCGCATTTTGTAGGGGTGTCTAAAATCTGTATAATATCTGGATCGAATTTTAGTCTAGTGATATCATGGATTTTATTGTGATTCCATATGCCTGCAATATTGCTTAATATTTTGATAGTTCTCCAATGAGAGCTGAATGTATACTTCTTATGTTATTTTAGGGACAAGCGACCTTGTTTCCTTGGTTTTTGATATCGGTTCCCTTAAGAGGGGTAATAAGAGGCGATTGTGCCACTGTTTTGTTTGTTTTGACAGTTGACTAGGAATGGGTAAATAGGGAAATATCTTGGTTCACCACATTAACTTATACATTGGGTTTGATAAGGTATACAGAACTGCCAACTAACGACTTTTGTAGTGCGAGGTAATTATGAGCATTTGGCTCTTAGCATCCACTTAACCCGTCTTTATGTCGATTAGTCAATCCACATACCATTGTTTAGCATCTAGCCACATAATCGATATTGCATATCGAATGAATAAGTATCGAGATAAATGGATGGATTTATCAATTATTTATTGTTGGTTATCTGTATTTAAATTATTACGAAAATAATTTTTCCAACCAATCCAATGTTCAATTCATATAGTTATTAATGATTGAATTCGGGCATGACATATGGAATAAAATTGTTTGCTGGTATACATATACACCTAATCTTTAAAAGGTGGGCCATATGATATATATATATAAAGTGGTTTGTGAAGTATATGTTGCTCAAATAATTGTCGAACCATTAGTTTAGTAGTTAAGCTAAAGAGGAAAACATAATGGATTGATATAGATTTAAGAAAGAAAGTATTATGTTTGAGTGGAATGTGAGGTCATAAGAGAATACGAAGAAAGGCATAAGTGGTTTAGAATAAGTATGTCTAAATAATGGTATTTAGATCAGACTAATCAATGAGTGAATAAATGGTTTTCATAATTATGAAAGTTCATGTAGGTATGGTGATGTATAATGATACACTACCTGACCTTTATAGTTAAGGAGGCCCAAAGGTAGCTTGAAAACTCAAGATATACTTGTATTTGAAAATTAATTTAGACATCCATTGTTACCCCATGGTATAAATATATATTTATACATATCCTTGGTGATTTAAAAACTAGGGCATGCTTACCCACAATTTTTTCTAGAGATATTTTTAGGGTACATAGATCTCTAGTTGATATTGTAAAGGATCTGTCCGATTAGATGAGAAACTGTGAAAAAGCGAAAGGATAACACATCATTTACGATGTGGGTTGTATACATCCATATCTCAATATTTAATAGAGAAGGTGACTAAGTTTTGGTGGACGTAACCCCAAGTATGGGGTGAACCACGTACATTGGAGTCTCCCCTATGTTTGCATATTGTGTATGTTATCTTCGTTTTTGGATACTGTGATTTATTTTGGTATTAATTGTATAGGATTTCATTAGATAGTATCTTACATGCTTTAAGTGATGATGTTAAATTAATGATCGATTATGCATGAATCATGAGGAGAGGTAATGGACTTAAACTTCCGTCTAAATTTACACAAAGTACATGTTAGTAGAAAAATGGGAACATCTCCTACAATAAGCATACATCCACTTTTCCTATGTAGGAATTTAAGATTTGATTGGGATACACTGAATTATAATGCCATGTAAACTTTGAGTCTAATGATTTTGGTTGCTGAGATGGAAATATGGTACTTCTTTCCTCTGTACATGTTTTCCTTCCCTGAAGATAGATAAAGTTAAATGTACATATTATCTTATCAATTCTATAGTTAAAAACTACTCCTGTTAATATAGAGACAAAATTTCTTAAAAACCCTTATTAGGAAGATGAAGGTCTTGTTTATCATGTAAGTGTGTTGTAGTATAAAAACATTTCGAAAGGAAATTTGTTTTTACTAATATGGGTATGTTACAAATGGTATCAGAGCTGAAGTTACAATACTTGGGCCTATTTGGGATCAGAATGAAATTAGAAAGCATGAAAATGTTAAGACCTAACCAATCTAATGAATTTGCTTTTGGTTGCATGGCGATGATGGATGAGGAAATAAGTCATCTGAGCAGGAGACAAATATTGAAAGTAGTAACTAAGAAGATATGGCAGTGAAATTATCATGGCAAAGGTATGTTATAACATTATCAGTGGATTAAAACAAAAAGTGTGCAAGTAATTATTTTCATCTTTTCATAAAGGTTATGTTTATATTACACCCTAACAATGGGAGGTTGGGCTATAAATTTTACTCCTGATTCATGAAGGAAGATAGTCCTTTCATACAATTGCCTCTAGCGATAAACATATATATGGAAATGATATACTCATATTATTGGACACCTTTTAAACATAAGGCACCACTAGATGGGTAACAATCTATGGGTGCGTGAGGAAAAGAAAATGCATAGGTTCCTAGCAATAAATGTTAAAAGTTATATAACGACATAAATGGTAATAATGATTACTAAGAAATGATGGAAATCATGTGTCTACTTTGCTTTATGAAGAGGGTTTGATATTATAAAGAATCCCAAGTCCTAAAGTATTGAGTATTATACAAATCACCACTTATTGAGGAAAAGTTAAAGACACCATTAATATGTAAAGAAGGTTGTAGGCATGGACACGTTAGGCTTTGGATTAGAACTAATTATTAGTTATTCAAAGTATTGTGAAAAACAATTCATACACACAGAATGAGATTTTAAAAGTAGACTTAGGCCCAAACCAGGGATGATTTTAAGGAACCATACTTATCTAAAAGTGTATAAATGTTGGCGAATATTACCAATTCTTAAAACGACAACTATAAAAGGATTGGCAATATTTTTCAAAATNTCGTTTATATAATAATTTGGCGATTTTTAGGGTGAAAAAATTTTACCCCATCAAAATTGGGCGAAACAGGGCTTCAAAAAATGAAAAATGGCGAATCTTTTTTGGGAGAAAAACACGGGAAAATAGCCCATTGGGCTAAAATTCGCCCCTAAAATTATCCCTGGCCCAAACTAAATGCTATATTTGTTACCAGCAAAGGTAGAGTAGGTAACCTAGTAAGAACAATACTCTTGAGCATAAGAATGTATCCCATGTAATGTGTGATAACAAAAATGTAGTATCTAATACTGAAATTAACAGATTGGGCATATAAAGTAAAGTTTTGATATACTCTTTAGGATTATGATCTTGTTTGAAAAGTTAAGTACTCGTATATAAGTAACGAGATTCGATCAAAATGCATCTCCTCGTATTCAGACATTATTTGCTATTTGAAACATGTTGGTTACAATTATGTTGCACCAACATTTAAATTCTTGTGAAAAGAGTGGGTTGATAGTATTCTAAACCTACAGTTACCTGTGATGAACAATATCAATTAATGTTTTAGAAATTTTTTAACATGTGTGTGTTCATGGCTTGCAGGGGACTACTCAAATAACAAGAGTCCCAACAAAGAGTATAATGTTTCCCCAAAAGATACTAATAATCATTTAGAACTAGATATCACTTGAGATTCCTATGTCTCTAGCTTAACATTCAGTATGGTTGTGTATAATTAAAGTGTCCTTTCACTCGTAACTATCCAAAGACAGATGAGTAAAGATGTTTAATTATTGTTAGTATTTGCAAATGATAAGTGAATGAATTTTGTATAATGTTATGTGATAACATTGTAGGATTATGCCAGGAACACTCAATCGAAATTGATTGTTAGTAAAAATAGTCCCTGGCTTAAATAATAAATTTAAGATTGAGTGATGTCTTACTTCCTAACATATTATAAATTGTCGGATTTCGAGGTTTTTATGAACCAATAATTAACTGTGGATTATTTATTTATGTAATGACATTTCAAGGATTTTTTTTACCAGGTATATGACTGTTGTCACAATCAATGTACACTATGGAGTATAAACTCACTTGCGTAAACAAGTTGTTCTCAATTGCTCAAAATGAGTAAGGAGTTAATTTGGATGGTTTACAGGATTGTATGAATCATGAATTATGGTAGAGGTAGAATTACTACAACTTATAAAATATTGATTAGATTGATGAAATTATTGTTTATAATATTTCAACTAACTGTGAAGCCGATTCACGAATCGAGACAATGACAGTGAAGTCACGTCAAGCACCAAAAAGTGTGTGTCACAAACAGTCAACAGTTGTAGTTAACATTAAAAAAAATGAACAAGGAAAATATATGCTATGGGAGTACAATGGTGTTAGGTAAATGATTGTCGTGTGAGCACATTGGTGTTAGGAATATATGCTATGGGAGCACAATGGTGTTAGGAAAATTATTTATGTGTGAGTACATTGGTGTTAGGAATATGAAGTGGCAAGAAAATTGATTATCTAACTCTACCTTGATTTTCAAGACTCCAATGAGGAGGCTTGAGGGGAATCGTGAAAGCGTTATGATATCAATAGAAAGACCTAGGCAAAGCTTGACATCTGAAAGATAGGACGATGTTTGATGTCATTGAGGAGAAAATTTTGACTAGCAGTCAAAAGGAAGAGTAACCTCAAATCTAGCCCATAAGGCCACACGGGAACTAGTAAAATAACTCAAAGGAGAGTTGGAAAATAACGAACAAAAAATGTGTTAACGAATTTTCGAAGTAACTAGACTGTCACATGTCTTAATGTGTAAATGTGAAGAAATACTTGAGTAGGAAAAATTACCTTGAAGGCAGGGAGGAATGGGGAATTTTAAAGTGCTGATTGAAAATTATGTTAATTTTTGAATAAAAGAAAGGTGTTCCTCAAGTTGAAGACTAGTTAAGTATTGGAGATAAAGACATCCTACCAAAAGATAAGTAAATATGGATTACTTATGAATCAATTACCTTATTGAAAAGTAATTATGCAAATAACAACTTGAATACGTTTTGCAAATTGTTGTGTTGCACAAGGATCAATTTTATAAAGTTCTAAGTTGAATTATAAATTATGGCACATGTTACTAAATAGACCTAATCTTGTTACATGAAAATACAGGTCATCAACAATATCAACCTTTGAAATTCTGGGAAGATTGAAGAAGATCTAAACATAGAAGACAAAGCAAGAAAAGAAGACTCATGAGAGTGGGGAAATTTGTTGGAAAACAAGAACACCAAGGACGGTGTTATTTTTTTTAGGGGGAAAGGATGTAATATCCCTCTTGCACACCCTAAAAGTTTAGTAGTTATGAATGTATATTGTGTTTATTTTTGGTGAGGAGCTCAAGGCCAAGGCCTCACCAGATAAACCTTGAATTTATATGAGTTAATTCCCTAAGTTGTAGACTTAGGAGACTTAATAGATTGACGCAACTTAATGATGGGAAACTGAAGGGAAGGGTAAAAGATGAGGAAACCTCAAGGATCTAATAAACATAACTAGGGTCGTCATGGCTTCGATGAAGATGGAGGTTACCTTGGACTTAAATTGATTTACAATAATTTCACACTCATCATTTCCCTACATAATTAAAAGGTTGATCCATCTTATTTGGATAAAAAGGATGACTCTTTTGTGCGAACATAGGATCCTAAGTGCTCAAGCGCTCACTCCCGCCTCGCAAAAAAATCAAGTTAGAAAGGTAAAGGGAGATAATATATATAGATATACATATATAGCATTGAGAAAATGAATAAGTATATGTAAAGGAAATATTACACACACACACACACATTACCGTGAAGAAAACTTTATATACTTATTTAAGTAAAAAACGTGGAAAATATATATTTATTGGGGATGAATCTCATTACTATGGGTATACATAACATTATTATGTATACATAATGTAGTGAGAAGATAGATATATACATATATATCTATAACATAGGATACATATTGAAGTATACGTGGGGAAATTTAAGGAAAAAGCATTATCGAAAAGGAAAGAAACATGTAACCTCTTCCGCCATGTGTCTCTTGGGAAACCAAAGGGTTCTTATTTAAACAATTACCATTCTTGGAAGAGGCAGACCTTTTTAGGGAATGCATGCATTTTTGCATGGCGACATGTGAGGGGCGTGAACCCTTTTTTTTTTAATGCTTGAATGTTGCATTGATGCTTGTGATGGGGGTAAACCCTTTTTGTTGTGAATTCTTGTATTTCTGCATGAAATAATGGTTGTGTTGTTGCATTGATGCAAGCGATGGGGTGAAACCTCTTTTGTTTTTTTTTGTTGTGAATGCTTGTAAACTCTGCGTGGATGAATGCTTATATTGTGGCATGGATGGATGCTTGTATTGCTGCATTGTTGCATGTGATGGGCATAAACTCTTTGTTATGAATGTTTGAATGTTGCATTGAGGCAAGTGATGGGAGACCCTTTGGCGAATGCATGTATTGCTGCATTGTTGCATGTGATGGGTGTGAACCCTTTCTGTGTGAATGCTTGAATGTTGCATTGATGCTTGTGATGCGACTGAACCCTTGGGTGTGAATGCATATATTTCCGCATTGATACAAGTGATGGGGGTGAACCCTTTTTTGTAGATGTGATTTTGATTTATTTATGGCTTCTTGTGAGGAAGGTAGACCCAGGAAGTTGTAAGCCTGGGATTATGGATAAATGAATCTTGCAAGTGATCTACAAATACGTATGAACATGCATATATATATTTTGGGGAATTCTTGCGTATTGTGGAGTAATACCTATAAGTGAATGCATGCGTTTAGTTTCCATCTTTATAGATATATTTGGATGCATGCAGGAATATTTCCATTTCTAAACCTGAACCGTTTGTCTGCGTTTTGGGTTATAGTCATCAGTGTTGAATGGAACTATATTATTGCTGCGATTTGTATGAGGTCTAGGTTAACTATGATGTATGCATTTTTATAAAGTTGTCTGTGATCTGTAGGAGATATAGACTAAACTTGATCTCTAGATTTTGTAGGGGTGTCTGAAATTTGTATAATATGTGGATATAATTTTAGTCTAGAGATATCATGGATTTTATTGTGATTCCATATGTATGTGATATTTCTTTAGATTTTGATATTTTTCCATTGAGATCCGAATGTATCCTGCTTATGTTGTTTCAGGGACAAGTAACCTTGTTTCCTTGGGTTTTGTTTTATATCCCGGTTCCTTTAAAATGGGTAATAAGAGGCAATTGTGCCACTGTTTTGTTTGTTTTCCATTGATGCTTAACTAGGAATGGGTAAGTAGGGAAATATCTTGGTTCACCACATTACCTTATACATTGGGTTTGATAAGGTATAGAGAACCGCCAACTAATGAATTTTGTAGTGATAGGTAATTATGAGCATTTGGCTCTTAGCATCCACTTAACCTCTCTTTACGTCGAGTAGTCAATCCGCATACCATTGTTTAGCATGCAGCCACATAATCGATATTGCATATCGAATGACTAAGTATCGAGATAAATGGATGGACTTATCGATTATTTATTGTTGGTTATCTGTATTGAAATTATTGCGAAAATAATTTTCCCAATCGATCCAGTGTTCAATGCATATTGTTATTAACGATTAAATCCAGGCATGACATATGGAATAAAATTGTTTGCTGGTATACATATACACATAATCTTTAAAAGGTGGGCCATACGCTAAACCAATAACAAAAACCAATCCGAGCTCAAAATCGATGAACACTAATATATATATATATATATATATATATATGTATGTATGTATATAAAGTGGTTTGTGAAGTATATGTTGCTCAAATAATTGTCAAACCATTGTTTTAGTAGTTAAGCTAAAGAGGAAAACATAATGGATTGATATAGATTTCAGAAAGAAAGCATTATGTTTGAGTGGAATGTGAGGTCATAAGAGAATATGAAGAAAGGAAAAAGTGGTTTAGAATAAGTATTGCTAAATAATGGTATTTAGATGAGACTAATCAATGAGTGAATAAAAGGATTTCATAATTATGAAAGTTCATGTAAGTATGGTGATGGATAATTATACACTACCCGACCTTTGTAGTTAAGGAATCCATTTAAGGAAGCCTGAACGTAGCTTGAAAACTCAAGATATACTTGTCTTTGAAAATGAATTCAGACATCCATAGTTACCCCATGGTATAAATATATATTTATACATATTATTGATGATTTAAAAAGTGGGGGCATGCTTACCCACAGATATTTCTAGAGATATTTTTAGGGTACATAGATCTCGGGTTGATATTGTAAAGGTTCTATCCAATTAGATGAGAAATTGTGAAAAAGAGAAAGGATAACACATTATTTATGATGTGGGTTGTATACATCCATATGTCGATACTTAATAGAGAAGGTGACTAAGATTTGGTGGAAGTAACCCCAAGTATGGGGTGAACCATGTGCATTGGAGTCTCCCCTATGTTTGCATGTTGTGTATGTTATCTTTGTTTGTGGATACTGTGATTTATTTTGGTATTAATTGTACAGGATTTCATTAGTTAGTATCTTACATGCTTTAAGTGATGATGTTAAATGAATGATTGATTATGCATGAATCATGAGGAGAGGTAATGGAGTTAAATTTTGTATGAATTTACATAAAGTACTTGTTAGTAGAAAAATGGGAACATCTTCTACAATAAGCATACATCCACTTTGCCTATGTAGGAATTTAATATTTGATTGGGATACATTGAATTATAATGCCATGTAAACTTTGATTCTAATGATTTTGGTTGCTTAAATGGAAATATGGTACTCCTTTCCTCTCTACTTGTTTTCCTTCCCTGAAAATAAATAAAGTTAAATGTATGTATTACCTTATCAATTCCATAGTTAAAAACTACTCCTGTTAAGACAGAGACAAAAGTTCTTAAAAAACCATATTAGGAAGATGAAGGTCATGTTTATAATGTAAGTCTGTTGCAGTATAAAAGCATTTCAAAAGGAAATTTGTTTTTACGAATATGGGTATGTTACACACAAACTTGGTAATTTAATGGAACTTATTATTCTTGGTGTAATTTCTATCAATTGTTCATACCCTAGCCTATTTGTATTATAGGTTTATTTTACGATAAGTAATTAACTTATAATTTTGTTTTATTCTTTTATAGGTTCATAGCTCTTCGTTAAATAAAGGACGGACCTTGGCTTTTATAAATAAAACATGCCATGGCATATTCCATATGCCATGGTCCTAGGATTAATACCTAAAGAGTTTGTTTAAGCATGGTCCTAAGGTTTAAAACCTAAGGTAAGCGATACATATGTTAATGCTGACCTTGTATTAACTTGGGTTGGCGAATATATGATATGTTTATACCATGCATAAGGGGTTTATGAATTTGCAATGAACAATGGAGGCATTCAATTTGTAATGTAGGAAAACTATAGCGCAGTAGGTTTGGGTTTTGATAATGGGAAAGAATGGCACCATTAATGCATGTTGGAGTGTGTGGCAGCTGAAGCTTAGGGCTTGGCTTACAATGGGGTTTGGTCATTACTCGATTTACTTGGTTTCCCTTCTTGCCTCTGTGCAGCATGATGAAGGGGACCTTCAGGATAGTAGAGGTAAGATTTCGTTGGTTTTCACAGCATTGTTTGATGGTTTGTAACTTAGCCACAATTTCCATACTTATCATCCATCTTGTTGCTGGTGGTTGCATGTGACAGGGCTGGTGAGGAAAAACATAGCTTAGTGCTTCGAAATCAGTTCGTGGGTGATGCCATAATGTCCACGGTAAGTCTTTTAAACAATCTTGCACTTGTCACCTCTCAGATTTATGAGTGGGACTGAGTTTCATCTCGTCGATGGTTGGGGTTTAATGTGGGGTTTTCGATTTGCCTTTGGGCCTAGGTTTACAAATATTTGGGTTTTTAGTTAATATGATACTATTGGAAACAAAAATGGGAGCCTTGGTACATTTGACTAGCTCTGTGTGTAAATGATAAATCATGTTTTGTTCCATTAAAAAGCTACGGAAGCACCATTGCTTTCAATGGTGCCATGGCCAATGGAAATTCAACTGTGTAAACTCGATTATGGTTTTTATAAGACTATTTATAAGTGTATAATGAATTTGATTTCAATGGTTATTTATGATGGGTTTTATATGTCAATCGCCTTCATGGTTTGTCTGTGTATATTCACCTCCATTATTTGTCTTAGCTGTAAGAAAGTAAATAGTGACAGTGTATGGTTTGGGGCCATGCCATGAATGGCATGAGCACTCTCCATGGCATCTGTGATAGCTTGGATGGGTGCATACTTACTGTTTTATTTATTTATGTGTAAATGGAAAGTAATACGGTTGTGGGTGTAAAAACCTTTTGTTGGAAATCATCGCTGTAGGTTTTTTGTTGATAGGGTTTCGACGCATTTGAAAAGGTTTAGTTTAGTTGAATGTGTGGTAATTAATGGGGCCGAGGTCGTGTTTACATCATGTGTGCAAAAATTGAGGGTCTCACAACTTCTCTGTAGCAAATTCATCTTATTATTACAGCCCGCATACACACTGTGTACAGCCTGGATTTATGAAACATAGAAGGACTCTACAGGATTGTTAAAATGCTTATGGTTTATTTTATATAATAGAGTTGAGTATTATGATATGCGTTTTGACATTTGGGTGTCCACAGGATTCGATCCTGGGATCTCTTGTTTAAATATAGAGCTTGTTATTTAGTGTTGTAACTACACTTTGGTTATTTTTACATGTTTTCTGTAGATTGTATTATGTTGGACCTTTTATATATGTTATACAATTTCCATTATAAAGTCTTGTTATGTGGTTTTTAATACTTAGATAGTTCGACTTGTTTGCTTCATGTCATGGGTTTATATTATTGATAATAATATTCTTGTTTATACTTGGTAGATATAGATAGTATAGTGGTTATGAATCGTGGAAGATGTATAGGGCCTCGATTACTTGGGCTGTTAAAATATTAGGATGATATTTGTTTTAATGGGAATTATTTGATTATCATCCTATGGTTATTTATTCATGCCTTGAAAGGTCTTGGTTGGTTCTTAATCTTAGCTATGGTATGTGGTGTGTATAATTTGTTCTTAGATGTAAATTTAGTGTTGAAAGATAAGAATTATAATTCTATTTTATAGTTGTGAATATAGATATAGGTATAAAATATTTTCTAGGTCCTAATTATTATATTTGTATAATTATTCTATATCTGAAACTTAGATCTGAACTGGTCCTTTTAATTATATCATGCTTCTACTGACAATATGCAATCTGTTAGTAGAGTAGATAGGCCAATTATCAGCTAGGTATTTAATCTCTAATAAATCTTAGTTTGTAGGAAGACAATACTACAGCAATAAAAGACAATACAAAAGTAAAACATAAAAATACCAAACCCCTGATGATCTTAAACATGAATTAAATTACAACCTAGGGTTATAGATTAAAATGTAAACCCTAAGAGAATGGGACAAAAAACAAGGCACATAAGGTTTAGAAAATATAATGTAAACATTTTCCTAATTTATCTAGCATTTATTCTAGAAAATGTAATAGGAACTCCACGATTTCATACCTATAAATTGAAGCTCCTTTAATGGTTGAAACCTGCACACTCAAATAACCAAGCATTAACAAATCATAGGCATATTTTACCTTTGTATTAGATGACTGAATCACTCAGGAACTACCACCTTCCACCCAACCATGACCTGGAATCATTCATGGTTTCAATCCAGATCCTACCAAGATGGTTCCAACATGTAAGTAGCTTAGATCTCATAAGGTAAGGCTACCGTAGTTTGTATAGCAGGTCTGGATCGGTTCTCTCTTTTCCTTATAGGAAATGTTCTCCAAGAACTCTCTTGAGAATTTTTTTTTTGCAGAATAATGACTCCAAAAGATAGATTAGATTCCCAAGCCTCTCTTGTTCTTGGGAATTTATAGATAGACTTTTCAGTTTAAGGGGCAGTTAAATCAAGAAATGCTTCGTTTCTTGATTTAACCCTTTTCATTTACTTAGTAATCTTAATATTTTGACTTAGGAACTTTTAGCTTGTTCCTAATTGGACTTTTATAGGTATTATACTATTTAATCTTGATCTTATTAATAATAGTAATAGATGGAACTTTTCATTATTAATATTATTATTATATTTATTCTTTATACATACCATGTATAAAATACATAATGATATAAAATTTGTTAACACTTGTCTTGGGGTATCACATGTTGTGATCCCTAGACTTACAACACTTTCTTCATTAAGGTCATCATGTAGATGGTTAGGTCTACTAGGCTAGGAAACAATCAACATCCTTGCATGTTGGATTCCCTCATATAACATGGTAGTTCTTCAGTATTGGATGAGTATATAAAAATTCAAAATTTCATTTAATCACTTATAAATAAGTTAGATGCAATCAATATTTTTCTTGAGTTGTTTTCACTCGGGAATCATTAATTATTTTCAGTAACTCCTAGCATTTACCAGATCCCATACTCAACACTAAAAACAGGGAGTTACAAACTTAGTGTGATTCCAGAGCTCTGTGCTCAACACTAATGCTAGGATGTACTTGTATGATACACATAGGGATACAATGGAAAAGGATATGATATTACAGAGCTTATGCTCAACATCAACATGTTCAGCTTAGGGGATTATGCCCAACACTTCCAAATTATCTTTTCGTGTGTTCCAGAGCTTCATGCTCAACAAAATTATAATACTCATGTGCTCTAGAGATTCTTTCTCAACATAAACATCAATCACTCACGTGCTCTAGAGCTCCTTGCTCAACACTAAACATCTCATCAATCATGTGCTTCGGGTTCCATGCCCAAGACAAACAAACACACACACACACACACACACACACACACACACAGATATATATATATATATGTGTGTGTGTGTGTGTGTGTGTGTGTGTGTGTGTGTGTGTGTGTGTGTGTGTGTGTGTGTGTGTCATCAACAATTGGCTGACGCCCAATATATAAAACAAATCATCATGTTCATATATGGGGTCTTCAACCCAGTATATAAAACATCAATATCACATCATAATCAACAGGGTCATGCCTATAAATGTTAGGTCTAAAATTCAGGATATTATGTTAGATTTTTATCATTCAAGCTACCATTATGAACTTAGGATCTTTAACTGAGAGAATAACACGCACAACAATAAAGCACAAGCACAACATAAGAGACAAGAGACACAAAGAATTTTCCTCGGGGAAACCATAAAGGAGAAAACCCCGTAACTTCCTCAGAGATAGAATCAACACCAAAAGTAAAACTCAAAAACATAAAGATGATCTCCACAGTTTTTGTCTCTCTCTCTCACTTGAGAGAACTTCTCCTCTCTCACTCATGCACCCCAATGAGTGAGTGTGTGTGTGAGAAATAGAGAGGCTCACCCTCTATTTATATTCTTTCATTCACTTGAAACCCACTCCAACATGTTGGCCTCACTTAACAATTAATTACTAGAGCCGACATCTCTAGGAGTGTCTAATAACCCTAGTGCCCCACAACTTGTGGGGACTTTGCCTCCTCCGACCAAAAATGAGGTTTATCCTTAACACAATGGTGGGGACTATTGCCCTGACTTACAATGACTCACCTAGGGTCGACTTCTCTAGGATAGTCTAATAACCCTAGGGCCCCACAACTATGGGGACTTTAACCCTTGACCAATAGGAGGGTTACCCACAATGACTTGACATGACTTGTTACATTATAGAACCTCCCGATAGGAACATCAGGGCATGACATGACTCAAATACATTATAGACACATCCTGGAATAAACATTAGGATACAATACCTAAGATATACGGATGAATACATTCCGAACTTACAAATACATCAACACTCCATCTTAACTAGGAAGGTATTCTCTTGACACAATTTATTAGCACAAGTATTCTTCTCTGTATCATCTGGATCATTATTGAGTTCTCATCATCTTCATCTTCAAGTCATCTTCTTCTGGATTTGGATCATCACTCGATCTGGATCATCATCATTGAATCTAGATCATCACTGGATCTAGATCATCATCACTGGATCTAGATCATCACTCGATCTGGATCATCATCATTGGATCTAGATCATCACTCGATCTGGATCATCATCATTAGATCTGGATCATCACTCAATCTGGATCATCATCACTAGACATCATCACTGTATCTAGATCCTCACTCGATATGGACCAGTACCACGGGTGCTATCTCATGATTCTTCTTGTCACAGGAAGTTCTACAGAGCTAGCCCTTTTTCATGCTGGTTGTAGGCCTAGCCTCCATGTAGGTCTTCTTCAGTGCTTATATCTCACACCAAGTCAAAATGGCCCGCCCAGCACTTACATCTGACCTATTCGTCAGAAAGGCATGCCCAACACTCACATCTGATCATGTAGGAACCAATCCTACAATCACATAAAAAAGGCCCAGCACTCACATTCACCAGCATGATAGGACACAAGTACTATCATCTGTGAAAAGGATCAGCACTTACAACCACCAACATGATAGGACACAACTACTATAATATGTGGAAGGGCACAACACTCACAACCACCAGCATGGTAGGACACACCTACTACCATCTGTGGAAAGACACAACACTTACAATCACCAGCATGGTAGTACACACCTACTACCATCTGTGAAAAGGCACAACACTCACATCCACCAGCATGATAGGACACACCTACTATCATCTGTGGAAAGGCCAACACTCACATCCACTAGCATGGTAGGAAACACCTACTATCATCTATGGAAAGCCTCCGCACTTACATCTGATCATGTGGGAACACATCCCTCAGTCACATTAGAATGGCTCTCAGTCCCATATTGAGGGTTCTTGGTACTGGCACCAGGTAGCTCCATTCCAAGAATGGCAGTAGCCCTTATATTTGACACCAAGTCAGAATGGCCAACACTCACATCTGACATGGAAGGAACCTAATCCTTTATCCATGACAGAATGGCTCAACTCTTACATCTAATCAAGTGAGAACACATCCCTCTATCACATTAGAATGGCCATGCACTCATATATGATCATGTGAGAACACATCTCATAGTCATATCATAATGGCCATCAGTCCCAGACCAAGTATTCCTGGTACCTCATCAGGCAGCTCCATTCCAAGCAGGGATGATTTTAAGGAACCATACTTATTTAAAAGTGTATAAATGTTGGCGAATCTTACCAATTCTTAAAACACCAACTATAAAATGTTTGGCACTATTTTTCAAAAATTATTTTAATTTCCAAGGATCTTATATTTTTTATATAATAAACTGGCAATTTTTAGGGGGGGGAAAATTTACCCCATCAATATTGGGTGAAACAGGGCTTCAAAAATTGCAAAATGGTGAATCGTTTTTTGGAGAAAACACCCTAAAAATAGCCCATGGGCTAAATTTCACCCCTAAAATTATCCCTCATTCCAAGAATGGCAATAGCCCTTATATCTAATCATGTAGGAACCAATCCTATAGTCATATCAGAATGGCTCAGCACTCATATCTGACATGGAAGGAACCAATCCTCTCACCATGACATAATGGCTTAGCCCTTGCATCTGACCTACTCATCAAAATGGTTTACGGATTCAACACTCATATCTGACATGGAAGAAGCCAATCCTCTAACCATGACAGATTGGATTATTCCTTACATCTGGCCATGGAATTAGGAACCAATCCTCTCACCATGTCAGAATGACTATGGGTCTCATCATTTTCCCTTGGAGGAAACCTCGATCTAGAGAACACCAAGCTTCTCCCTGAAGTACTCGAACTTCACCCTAGCCAATGGCTTCATCAATACATCAACTATTTGTTTCTCTGTTGCAACATACAGGAGCTTCACTGCTCCTCTCTACACCATATCCCTGATATAGTGATACTTGATCTTGATATGCTTCGACTTGTCATGAAACACTATATTCTTTGACAACTTCACGCAACTCTGGTTGTCACAATGTATACAAGTAGCATCCAACTAGAGATCAAATAAATCATACAGTAGCTTCCTCAGCCATATTGCCTCACAACTAGTTGAACAAGATGTGACATACTCTACTTCAGCTGTACTCAGTGCCACACAGGATTGCTTCCTGCTAAAACCAAGAGATCACACCTGATCCCATACTGAAGAAACACCATGAAGTACTCTTCCTATCGATGCCATTGCCTGCCCAATCTGAATCAACATAACCCTCTAGGTTAATCTTCTGATTCGCATCATACTTGAGCCCATAATCAAGTGTACCCTTCAATTACCTCATTGCATGCTTTGCAACCATGAGGTGAACATGTCTCAATGTGTTCATAGAAAAGAAAATATCTTGTCTCATATTTGTCAGGTAAATCATTTGACAATACATCATGGCATCAACCGACTCTGATGAAGCAATACTCAATAGCTTCAGGTTTGATTCCATAGGTGTGGTCCTAAACCTCTTCAGGATCTCTACTGTACACTTCCCTTGTCCGAGGAAGATTCCATCTGCATTCTGCCACACCTCTATGCCTAGAAATAGTGCGTCAACACATAATAGGAATATCATTGGTCTTCTGCCATCAACCTTGAAGCAAAGGTTGGAATTCACTTTACTTCTAGTAAATCCTAGAGTCGTTAGTAATCTGTCCATCCTATCATACCATGTTGAAACTCAAGATATTCTATAGTCACTTCCTATGAAGTGGAGCATCATACTCCCCCTATCTTCCGTACTCTGTGCACTAAAACATTCTGTATCGGAGTGACAAGTAGCTTCCTATGCTACTAATATTCTATGTAACCATCTAGTGTATAGACTTTCATCTTCAATCTTGTAGAAAATGTTAAGATCTTCATTAAGCTTCATCATGTATGTGTTTCAACTCCCACTGGCTGCAAATGTCTCTTTGTAGTCTATGCCTTCTTTTCGTTAGGAGCCTCGTGCTACGAATATTGCTTTGTATCCCATGATGTTTCCATCTACAGCATGATGGAACTACAAACTTCCCTTTATGTATCGATACAACATGCTAGACATCACTCTTATTGAACTGGTCTTCCCTTTCTTCTTGGTTACTTCTTCATAGCTTGAAGGTTCTGCATCAATGATGTCACTGCATTCATCATATTATTCTTCATCTTTCAACTGTTGTCACTTTTTCTTTGGAACAAGTCTCATGCTTCTTTGCTTATAGGTGATTATGTATGCGATCTTTCCTACAAGTCAAATGCATTTGTATGGTTAGAAACATTTCATAAGGAATATTCATACTCGCAAATTTTTATGCATAAATATATGATCATGCAGCTACTTTTAGCCAATACAACATTCATCCATAGCTCACGAAAACTTTTCTAGATGCCTTCCATATCTACCAGGACAACATTGAGATTGTGCACTAATCCAATTTGTCAGCAAAGAGGTTTCATTCTAGATAAGTAGCAATGGAGAGTTGTATAGCACCATGAGCTACTTACCCATCACATGCATATTAGTAGTATATTGTCATTAATGCAAACATCTTATCATGTATAATACATTAACTGAATATAAACAAATCCATAACAAAACAATATCATGAAATGACAATTGAATACTTATATTTATTTGTTTCGTGGGTAGAATCCTTCTTGAGCCTTCAGCTTCATCATCTTATTCATTCATAATAGCATCGTTTCTTATCCAAATGATAAGGTGGATAAGAGGTTCTTCAAGAGTTGAGTTCTTCATATTCCTCATTGCTTGAGGGATCTTCTTTGGATGGTGAGAGCTTGATCTTCAGTTGCTCCCATCTTCTTTTCTCTTATTATTAGTTGAGCTTCTTCTTGTGTGTGCTCTCCCTAGAGTTTGCTGAAAGTAATCACTTCCTTCTATCACACATTATTCGAATGAATGAATCCCATGATCCTGGGAGTCCATTCAAGGTGGTTATCACCACTTCTACATTCTCCACTTCTTCTACCGCTTCAATTTGTTCTCTGATTTGAGAGATGACTATATGGTCTCTGCATTCTGGATCTTTACATTATTCAACTAGTTTCTTAAGGTCATATTCCTATTTATGTTCTTCCCTTCAAATATATTGGTCAAGGAATCAAACATCTTCAGTTTCTTTAGGGAAGACACTTGTGGTATAAGGTGATCCATGATTGAATCAACAATGATCTTCTTGGCCTTGACCAAGTTCTTCTGGTGTAAAACTTCTAGCCTCATCTCCCTCTGGAACTGGAACCTCTCTACTCATGTAGGAATCCAATTCATTTTCTTCAGAGAGATCATATACTTCCATGTTTGGAAGTTACCAAGCTTGTCATCAAGCTAATGTGATAGATCAATTTGAAATGAGAACCTCAAAATATCAAAAGATTAGATCTTACCGATTTGAGGTGTCTGTCCTGGTTCCGGAGCTGGCTGATCTAGGGTTTGTCAGAGAAGCCCTAATTTTAAAAACTCAGAATCTTTCAGATATAATTGGATAAAAAGATAGATCTCTTCAATTTGAGCTTTCCAATGTACTCCTTTCTGAAAATAGTGGAGGGAAGTTCCCGGAACAGAAAGCCCTAGTTTTCCAATTTTTTCTGCAGAAATTCCTGTTACTATTTCTGTGGTATCTCTAAAATTACTGCTCCTATGTGTCTAAAACTTCACAATGAGGTATCCTCGCATGTCCCTGTTCTAACACCATAGGTTTCATCAGAATTGGTTTCACCAATTGGGAGTTATAGGAAGTTTCCCAAGGTGACCTGTTACAAGATTGTTCAGAACAATGAAGTTGTACAGACTTCCACGTGTTACTAGTGCATATACTGAGTCTTAAACTCAGACCACAAAAGTTAAAGTCTATTAAATTTCTAGAACATCTTCATAAATATAATTTGGACCTGTGTAGTACAAGATATAGTAATTCTCCCCAAGTGTCCTGTTTAGGGATGAATTATGGAAGAGGCTGAAACCCTAACTTGAAGGGATCATATTTCCCAGAATATAGCAAACATGAAGCTGAATTTTGGACACAGTGTCCATTAGGATTTTATCTTTGGCCTCTACAAGTATCCATTCCTGAGCCTTTTCCAATATTGAGATATAGCGAATGTACCAAAACGTAGCAGTTTTAGTATTTAGGGTTTTTCTAGGTCGGGGTCAAACTAGGGTTTGACTTTCCCGGAGTTTCACCCAACCAAAAATCTTGATCCAGGTCTCTAAAATTCAATTTTGATGAGGAGAAAAATCCTATGCTATGATCACTCAAAAATTCCTCTTCTGTACAATGCCCTAATTTCCCACAGCAAAATTGAAAATGCTCAGAATCGAATTCTGTTTGGACAGAAAGATGCGCCCTTCAATGGAGAGTCAGCCTAGCATACTTTTGCTGATAGATTGTGGAGAGAGACCTAAAAAGTAAGAATCCATAGATTCTATAGCTGCACAATATCTTCTTCTCAGGTTGGCTCTGATACCATGTTAAATTTTTTTCATTCAAGCTACCATTATGATTTTAGGATCTTTAACTGAGAGACTAACATGCACAACAATAAAACACAAACATAACACAAGAGATAAGAGACACAAAGAATTTTCCTCGGGGAAACCATAAAGGAGAAAACCTCGTAACTTTCTTAGAGATAGAATCAGCAGCAAAAGTAAAACCCAAAAACATAAAGATGATCTCCACAGTTTCTGTCTCTGTCTCTCACTTGAGAGAACTTCTCCTCTCTCACTCATGCACCCCAATGAGTGAGTGTGTGTGTGATAAATATAGAGGCTCACTCTCTATTTATATTCTTTCTTTCACTTGAAACCCACTCCAACATGTTGGCCTCACTTAATAATTAATTACTAGAGTCGACATCTCTAGGAGTGTCTAATAACCCTAGTGCCCCACAACTTGTGGGAACTTTGCCTCCTTCGACCAACAAGGAGGTTTATCCTTAACACAATGGTGAGGACTATTGCCCCGAATTACAATGACTCACCTAGGGTCGACTTCTCTAGGATAGTCTAATAACCCTAGGGCCCCATAACTATGGGGACTTTAACCCTTGACCAATAGGAGGGTTACCCACAATGACTTGACATAACTTGTTACATTATAGAACCTCCCGATAGGAACATCGAGGCATGACATGAATCAAATACATTACAGACACATCCCGAAATAAAAATCGGGGTACAATACATAATATATATAGATGAATACATTCTGAAGTTACAAATACATCAACATATTACATCCCTCCCCACTTAGAAAAACACCTTCCCTATTATTCTAGGGACTCAGAATGACATCATGAAACAAGGCGGGGTAAGCCTTTCTCATGGTGGCTTCATTCTCCCAAGTAGCTTTATCGTCTTTGAAGTTCTTACATTGCACCTTCAACTAAACTATGGTGTTCTTCTTGAGCTGCACCTCGCTCTTGTCCAGTATATGAATAGGTTCAAGGGAAAAATCCCCTTCAAGTTCCACCTAAATAAGGACCAATCAACTACATGTTTAGTATCATTAACCTATTTCTTTAATAATGATGCATGGAAAAATTTATGGATTGTTATGTGTGCACGTAATGCTAGTTCATATGCCACTAGCCCTCTCTTGGCTAGTATTTCAAAAGGTCCACAAAACCTAGGTACTAACTTATCACACCTCCCCAAGCTCAATGAGTTTTTTTTTAATGTACTTTCAAGTAGAGATGGTCACCTATTTGATAATATTTATCTTTTCTTTTTTGATCCGCGTAACTTTTCTGGTGGTCTTGTTCTTCTTTAAGAGTCAAATGGACCTTGGTAACCAACTATTCCAAGTCTATTAATAGATCAGGCCCTAACATAAGCTGATCCACTGGGCTATCCCAAGTAACCGGTGTTCTACACTTCCGTCCATAGAGTAACTCAAAGGGACTCATCTTGGAGGAAGCCTGGTAACCGTTGTTATACGTAAGTTCTGCAAGATGTAGGTAGTCTTCCCACTTAGTGGGGTTGTTCATGACATACATCCTAATCATGTCCTCAACAATCTAGTTTACTCTTTGTATATTCCTGTCTCTCTGCGGGTGATAAGTAGTGCTAAAGATCAACTGTGTTTATAATCTGGAGAATAAATATCTCCAAAAGTTTCTTGTAAACTTTGCATCTCTATCCCAGATGATTTCCTTGGGTATCCCATGCAATCTAAATATCTCCTTCAAGAAGATATTGGCAATGTTGACTGCCTTGTAGGTCGACTTCCCTGGAATGAAGTGTGCTTCTTTTGAAAATTTGTCAATTACTACAAAAATAGACTCATTTTGTTTCTTACTTTTCGGTAGACCAGTGATGAAATCCATTCTAATAACCTTCCACTTCCATTCTGGAATAGGTAATGGCTGAAGCAATCCTGAAGGATGCTGATGCTCAGCTTTGACCAACTGACATTCATGACCTTTTGTGATAAACATCGCAATGTCGACCTTTAACTTAGGCCATAAAAAGTGTCTCTTGACAGAGGATATCATCTTTTGATATCCTGGGTGCCCTGAGTAGGGTGCCCGATGAAATTCCATGAGGATGCCGGAACAAATTCCCCCTTCAACTGGAACATACAATCTTTCCTTGGACCATAGCAGTCATGTTTCATCTTATTAAAATTACATATGCTAAGCTAGATTATCAGTATTTAATTACAATTTCATAACAAAAGCATATAGACAGGATCACTGAAACAAACAATATCACAAGAACAACCAATATTTATCCTGGGAAAACCCTAAAGAGAAAAAACCCAGCAAAAGATTCCTCAATATAGATTCCCCAAAAAGATAAAAGGTAAAACCAAAAGACTAATCCTCCTCCTTTTCCAGCTACAACTCTTTCTCTCTCTCTCTCTCTTATGCGCTACACAAGTGAGTGTGGGTGTGTTCAAATGAGAAGCACCTCACCTCTATTTATATTCTTTCGTTCACTTAATATTTAACTCAGTTATGTAGGCTCGAGTAATCCTAACTTAGTTATGTAGGATCGAGTAATCCTAACTTAGTTATGTAGGCTCGAGTAATCCTAACTTAGTTATGTAGGATCGAGTAATCCTAACTTAGTTATGTAGGCTTGAGTAACCACAATGGGGGTACTAATGACTCGACTTGCAATGGAGGGGACTTCCTCATGACTCTTATCAATTCTCCCAATTAGGAACATCGAGGTACAAATAAATACAAGTGATTCTCTTGATAGGAGCATCGAGGACCACTAAAATATATTTAGAATATTCTTCGAATTTACAATAATTCAACACTCCCCCTTAACGAGAAGGGTATTCTACAACAACAACAACAACAGTAAGAGAGAGAGAAGGAATCATCAACATCATCAGGGTGATACATCTATAAATCATTGGAATCTTTTCATCATATTTAACATATAGTCTTCATCTTCAATATTTAGCAGCAAAAACACTTTGACTGCTCGATTGAAAACATCATCATCAACACTTTGACCTTTCGATAAAAAAAAAACATCTTTCGATCAACAACATCATGATTATCAGAACTTTGACTTTTTGATCAGCAGCTGTTAGATTTTTATCATTAAAGCTACCATTATGATCTTAGGATCTTTAATTGAGAGAATAACATGCACATAAATAAAACATAAGAGACAAGATACACAAATAATTTTCCTCAGTGAAACCATAAAGGAGAAAACCGCGCAACTTCCTCAGAGATAGAATCAGCACCAAAAAGTAAAACATAAAAACATAAAGATGATCTCTCAACAGTAGTAGTCTCTCTCTTGTCCCAGCAACTTCTCTCTCACTCATCTTCCCTAATGAGTGAGTGTGTGTGTGATAAATAGAGAAGCTCACTCTCTATTTATATTCTTTCGTTCACTTGAAACTAGTTCCAACATGTCGGCCTCACTTAACAATTACTTACTAGAGTCGACATCTCTAGGAGTGTCTAATAACCCTAGTGCCCCACAACTTGTGGGGAATTTTCCTCCTTCGACGAACAAGGAGGGTTATCCTTAACAAAACAGTGGAGACTATTTCCCCAACTTACAATGAATCACCTAGGGTTGACTTCTCTAGCATAGTATAATAACCCTAGGCCCCCACAACTGCAGGGACTTTAACCCTTGACCAATAGGAGGGTTACCCACAATGACTTGACATGACTTTTTTACATTATAGAAAATCCCGATCGGAACATCGGGCCATGACATGACTCAATTACATTACAGATACTTCCCAAAATAAACATTGGGGTATAATACATAAGATATACAAGTGAATACATTCCAAAGTTACAATTACATCAACACTCCCTCTTAACTAGGAAGGTATTCTCTCGAAATTTTTTATCACCACAAGTCTTCTTCTCTGTATCATATGGATCATCATCGGGTTCTCGTCATCTTCAAGTCATCTTCATATTCAGGTCATCTTTATATTCAAGTCATATTCATCTGGATCTGGATCATCACTTGATCTGGATCATCATCACTGAATCTCGATCATCAATCGATCTGGATCATCACTACTGGATCATCATCACTAGATCTAGATCATCACTGGATATGGATCATTGTTGCTGGATCATCATGTAATGTCTCAGTTTTAACCCCATTTACATTAAAAGGTACATGATGTATATATTGTAATAAATCGTGGTGTGGAGCTAAAGGAAAAATCCCCACCACCGATTTGGTTGTGTATGTTTCAGTAGTAGGGATTGTTGCTGATGGTATATAGTGCCATCTAGCACATTATAGTTTTGGAATCATGTAAATATACACATCAAATAAATAAACCCACAGCCAGCTACGATGATGAAACATTAAATGAAAAGGGAATTATTCCTAAGGTTAAGGGCGGGGGGGTTGTCTAACTTGTCGGGGCCATTGGGAGTTTTCCATGTGTCACCTTAGTTATTCTGTTGTTAGTGGGGGAAGCTATGGGCTGGTAGGAAACCACTATGCTCATGCATGTGCTCTCTCCGCAATGCATTGGTTGATTGTTCTTTCCACTCTCCCCATCGTCGGCCATTCATTTTCCTCACGTCCAGCTGAGTTAAAATAATCCACGATCCATGGATTGGGGGTTCGGTTCTCCTTTCTCTCATTGGTTGTTTCCTTTGCCTCATGCATCGATTGGGATCTGGGTATGATCTTTCTCTGGCCTATATAGAGAATGGATTTCCCCATTTTTGGATGACTGTGGTCTGTTTAGGTTTTTCATCATTGTTTTGTTCTTCCTCCCACAGTGAGTCATCCCATTCACTCTCCTCACGATTTCCCCATCGTTTTGCTGAAACCTCATGTAAAGGCTGGAAATGGGATGGTTTCCCTCACGCAGGAGTTGGGGACTATGATATCACATGGTGAGCTGGAATGTGGCCTGAGAGGCATGATTCTACTATGTGTATGCTTTCCCTGTCAATGCTAGGAATCCGTCTTCTCCCCATCTGTGGTGTGTAAGTTCATGCTTGTTCTCCTTATCAATTGTGGTCTGTGCTTATGTTTTTCCTTTGTCCAAGATTGAGAATGAGATTTCTCCCTTATTTTGGGACTGTGTAATGTTTCCATCATTCTCATTGTGAGTTTGGTGCTGATGTCTTCCCCTAGTTTTGGGTTGCTTCTTGGTTTCTCAGGCTGCAGACGTCCTTTGGGGATTGTTGCTAAGTTTTTTTGGCCATGCTAGGGCCAAGAACAACTCTGAAGTGTGGTTTGACCTGAACTATGTTTCACCTTTTTGTTTGGGGTTATCACCCTGTTGTCTTTGCCTTCTTCATAGAACCGTGAACTATTTGTTTTACTGCAGCATGCAGTGGTTGGTATTTGGACTGTTGAGAGAAGGATTAGAGGCTGGGTATCCTTGAGAAAACTGGTGTTTGGAGCCACTCAGACAGAGTTAGACTGCTGGATTTCTTCTCCACAACCCTTGAAAAGAATTGGAAAGGGAAGTCAGTGCCTGAGGGACTGTGAAGTAAAGAAATGACTGATTCCTGGTGTCGGGTGTGTGGATGTCTTAAAAGTCAGGTTAACTTTTGTGTAGGCGTCCTTAGCTCTCCATTGAGGCCACCAACTTAGCATTTAGCCTTTCTTAGCTCCTTTATGGCCTGATAAACCCTACTATGTGGGCTTGGCTGATTTGTGTACCTTGGCTATGTGTAAGCCTGCTTTGACCCTTATTCCTTGAGGAATCATGCCTAGCTTGGGGGTGGCAGTGATGCTGAGAGATTGATGAGCACGCTGGCCTATGGTTGGGTGGAACATTCCAGCAACGTAGCTGGTTGCGGGATGAATCCTATTTAATATAAGTATTCTTGACTATTTCGTCTCTACATTTACATTACTGATTAATGAATATAATGAACACGTGGCATGATTGATTGAATGTAAGTTTGCTTCCGCTATGTATATGAAGGATTATGCATCTTAGTATGTTTTATGTTTTAAGAATTTTATTTCAGCATTATGTGCCTGTTCATGGGGCTATTTTGCCTATATGTTTGGTGATAGTAGTGTCCTCTTCACGATTTGAGGGTCGGGGACGTTACAGTTTTGTGTCAGAGCTAAAGGTTACAGCATGGGCCTAAATGGGCCATGAAAGGTCATCTAGCAGAGGCAAGTTTCCTTCTACCCAGCAAAAATCAGAAGGAATCTGTGCATGACAAGAGAATTTTGAGAAATTTGAAATTTTTTTCTAAGAATTGGAACCGTTGGCCCATCGGAGGACTAAGTACGAAGGTCCTCCAACACAGTAGACAGACTAGTCTGATGGTCGTCTGATACAAAAGACCCCGGCGATGAAGAAATTTAGTAGAATGACCCGCCGATGTTACTATGATGGAGGAAGAAAATTGTAAGAATTTTCCTAAGCGTCAGTCGGCCAATGGAAAAACTTAGTGGAAGCGGGAGCTACGGTTCCGGCGAAGGTCTGCCGAAGCTTGCTGAAGCATCGACGAGAATTAAAAAATGAATCAGCCGATGTAGCAACAAGAAAAGTTCAAAAATTTGCCTAAGTGTGTTGGAAATCATTGGCGATCGATGCCACTAAGATAAAGGGATCACTAGTGACACGTCGACGGAGGTTAGTTGATGATGCATCTGCCGTTGTGGATACTTAATGGACTATCCACCTGACAGATAGTTGCTCCGAAAATCAACGCGATGGAAGACAGAGGAGAAAAAGTTTCGAAAATTTTCTAAGGCATGAGATCATCGACGATCGGAGAAGAATAGTGGTTGACATTGCTGATGAATAGTTGAAGGAAGAGCTGACTTAAGAAGAAAATTTTTCTAAGGAACGGGATCGTCGTCCATCGGAAAATGTTAGTGCTATGGGTCACCAATGGACATCGGAAGAATTTAATGGTTCACGCGCCTCCGTTGTGGAAGTCTAGAGAACTATCCTTTCGACAAACAAACACTATGACTATCGATTATGTGATAGTTGGTTTCAGTTCGCCAATGCAGTGGGAAAAAGTTTTTTTTTGAACCGTCGACACATCGGGGAAGAATAGAAGATGGGATCACCGGTAGATAGAACTGAAGGTTTTAGCGAGAGTTAGTTGTTTGGAAAGCCGATGTGGTGACAGAAAAGGGAAGAAAAATTTCCAAAAAAAATATCAAAGTGCAGAAAGCATCGAAAAAGATTAGTAGATGAAACCACCGATGAGCATCGTCAAAAGAATTTAGTCATTAGGATTCCGCAGTTGCGTCTATCAGTTGAATTATTGTTCCAACGACTAGAAGTTTTGATCGTCGATCAAAAAATATTTTCAACGTTGATGAACCACCATTGCGGATGTCTAGGGGGCTAAGTGTCCGATGCCACAGCGGGATGTCGCTCCGACCGTTGAAAAAGCTGTGATCCATGGAACTCTTAAAAGGATCGATTGGCTGCTGTTGCAGAGCTATAGGCAACTGGCCACCTGATGCTCAGAGCGTCCGACCGCCGATGCAGCGGTTAGTTAATTTTCTTGACGATAGAGTTCAAAAGGTTAGATGACTATGGGCTCGATATAGCGGAAGGAAATAGATGAACAGGCCGCTGATGAGCACGGAGAAAACTAGAGCTTTGGGCTGCTGAAACGTCGAAAACATAGTTGGAAAGAGATCCGATCAGGGAGAAATAAAAATTGGGGTTTCAAGTGGATATTTTTTTTCAAGTAGTTTTCAACTCTTTTCAGTGGAATTTTCAGCAAATTCTAGCTAGTGTTCTAGTGGGTTTTTGTAGTGAATTTATCATTGGGTTTCCTAGCAGTTTCAGAGCTGAAAAGGAAGAAAACTTCAGGTGGCTGAACTTCGCATTTCAGACCAAAATTCAGTGGTGTGTTTTGCCATCATTTTTGAAATGATGTGGTTTTCAGACTCGAGGTTAGAATGAAGCATGGGGATAGGCATTGGAAATCTTATCCAGCAGGGACCAAGGGAGAGTCACCATAATTTGAGTGTGGAGCAACAAAGTGATACTAATTGCTTGAAAGAGAAATGTGATGCTGTCAATATGGGCAAGTCCAGGAATTGCATGCCTAGAGGTAGCAAGACCATGAAGTCAAACCAGCTGTTGTGCAGAAAAGGAGCTCCAAACAAGGATGAGGGACACGAAAAGGGAAATTTCCTTAAAACCCTGTCTTGCTAATTATGATTACAAGTTTTATACATGAAATATATGAGGATATGCCATGTTGGTAATACATTTATAATGAGCCACTAATGATAATTATTGCATTGGTGTTGGCATTAGTGGAAGAACCAACTTCAACCTGGACATGATTGAGTATGTTGCTGATGCTGATGAATGTGACTAGAAACCCTATGAAGAAATGGATAAGGCAACAAGTCCAGAATCAAAAGTTGGTGAGCAAATTCTGCAATCTCCTACAAAGGACCAACCAAACTGGTAATGTCAACGGTGTAAGTAGGACCCATGAAGGTAAGAGTTTAATTATGGCAATTGCATGGAGTGGTAAAACCAAGAGGTCTCATACCATATGGGTATTTGAATTTTATACTACATTCATATAGAAATATGTTATGCGTGTATTATGTTGGTATGAGCTTAGTATCCCAAGGAAAGTAAGCACAGATGATCTTTATTATCGGCATGCATCCTATATGAAGTAGTCATGGTTAGGCCATGCATGGTATGCTTGAATGCATAGTATTCCTGAATCAATGCAAGGTAGCATTGAGTGGGTATGCATTAAAAGATTTTATAAATCTTGTAGTTATGCATTGAATGGACGCATATGAAAAGTATGAGTGAATATTGTAGATAGGCATACATAAGTATGGGTGCAACTGTTGCGATGCAATGCATGAATACATAGAGATAGTGCATGAGTTATTATGAATAACTAATGGCTGAAATGATGAATTGATGACAATTCTGGAACCATTTCAAGAGAACAATTATGAATGCAGGATATTAAGTGCATGAAGAGAGTGGTCATGATCGATTAGCTTCCAGAAATGCTCTATGGAAGGGCAAGGTGGTACAATGATACGCTTGTGAAGTAAGGAGTATATGAACATTTCATTTTGGCATAAATGATGTGATCTTGCAAATTTTAGTATGATAATGCTTGTGTGAAATAAATGAGTTTTGGTAATATTGATGTGATTAATGACTGGAAGTGTTTGAATTTTATAAATCCTAAAAATGCCTTAGTGATTGTTGCAGCAATGAAAAATTTATATGCATCAAGACTTACTAAGTGCTCGGCTGATTGAAATTCAGGTTTCAGGTGGATTGTTTGGAGCATGGCAATGAAACTAAGACCATGACAAATGCCGGAATCTACCATGTGAAAGATTAGAACCTTATGAGAAGAGTCTCATGGATGTGAAAATAGTTTGTATGCATAATTGGTTGTTAAAGTTGAATTGTGAATTTCGAATTTAAGAAATTGCTGACAACTACTAATCACTATTGGCTTGCATAAAATTGTGTCAGGAGGACGCATTGTAAGTGGGTGTTCATGTTATGCTAGTAAGCATAAAATCATAATGGGCATAGTGATGTCACTTACAAGAGACCCACAAATGAGGATCACCTCATTTCCAAGAAAATCAATTTCTATAGTAGACAGAGTTGCAAATCCCTATTGAATTTAATTACTGATGTCATTGCTTGGTTATGGAACAATCAATTTGGATTGTATTATCAGATAATGATTGATGGTTTTCCTATTTGATAATTGTGCCAGGGGTATACACTGTAGGAAGATCATGTGTGATGGCCTGCAGGAGCCAAAATTCATGGGAAGGTTTTCCCTACCTTGGAAATGGGTTTCGGGTAAAACTCCATTGGGTATTTTGGAAATGCCCCATTTGCACTACATGTTTGGTAAGCAACATGAGTGAGATGGTATAGATTATGTCGGTAAGACATGTGTGGATATGGAATGTGAAAGGAGTGGGGATGGCAAACAGAGGGATTGTTGAATCAGAGAAGGGAGCCCCCATTCCTCCTTAACGAAGGAATACTTCCTTGACAAATGGATAAGTGTTCTGTGACCCTAGCTAAGAATATGCTTGTCAATTTGTTAAATTCGATATGCAGAGCATGTTTTGATTTTGTTTCCATTATGGAAGATTTCTTGAGTATGCATACATCCTACATGGAACACACCGGAAAAGGGTGCACACTTTTTTGATGTTGGATCATGGAAGGTTTTTTCAATATTGATTACACCCTAGGGAGTGGATGCACTCCTCGTGTCTCAATACTTGATAGTGAATGGTGTGAAATGTGGTTACAATTTTAGAGCAATAACACTAACGAATATGCTTATATTGCTTGTGTTGACAGGATAAACAGATGTATCCTGGTATTGTACACTAAATGGACAATGTCTTGACCTCATCCTACCTTCTACTAAAGAGCAAAAAGAAGGAGACATTCCTGAGGGATTGTCAACTCAGAGAAGGGAGTGGTCTCTTTAAAGAACACAAAGAAGGAGACATTCCTGAGGGACCATAAACTCAAAGAAGGAAGTGATCTCTTGTGTGATATGGGGTAGTGGAATTAGAGCTCACTACCAGAAATGAGACCTGGAAATGGTCATTTATTGTTGATATAAGTGCATGTGTTATTGTTGACAGTCTGATAAACCCAACTGAAGGTTGGCTTGATTGTGCCTGATATATGTATAAAAGGATATTGTGAAGCATCGTGCATGCTATCCTAACATCCAAGTCCATAGACGATCCCAAGGCTTGCAAAGCGAAGAAATATCTTGTGGACCAACGAGGAAATGCACAATATAGATAAGTATTGGATTATTTTACAATATATTGCTTATGAATATACATGTGTATATGATTTTGTTATGATGTTTTAAGCTCTTCATTAAGAGATAAAAGCCAAGGAAAATAAACTAAACATGTAAGTCTATTCAATGTTTGAATATAGGTATCGCTGGAAGAAAGGACTATGAAAGCATCCTAGGGGTGCATGTGGACATGTGACTATTCTGAAGAGCTCAGAATGAGCAGTAATGAAAAAGGTGCTAGTGAGACTGTGAAGTTCCTAGCAGCTGAGACAAACCATGTGGGGAAGCTCCATGGTTGAGAGGTCTGAAATAGACAGGAGACACTAAGTGTCATGACCAAGAGGGATTGGTCCAGCATTCACAGTGAAGTGAAAGAGGCTGAGAGCATGAAAAGCCACAGTGGTGGTGTGGGTTCCAGGATGGAACAAAAAAAAGAGGGGGAAAAACAACTCTTGCTTCTCTCTCTTGCCTTATATATATATAGTTATGCATTGTGAAAACAAAATATTGTTGAATGCATGTATGCATGAAAATAGAATGTGTGTATTTGCTTAAAGTAGAATGTGAATGCTAGGATGGTTAATTCCCTGCCCAAGAATGGACATGAATGTGCTCATGTGCCTGTTGGGAAGGCATGAAAAATATGAAAGTCTCCTTGATGAGACTTGGACTGTCATGCCAATTGGGCAATTAATTGACTGATATTAATGCCTATATCATGCTTGGTCTAACAAAATTTTAATGATGCATTTCACAGGTAAGAAAGGTGAAATCCAGTGGTGCACATTGATCATGGTAGCAGACCAAAAGTTGCTAGACTTGGCTGGAAGTCTCCTTAAAACAATTGCCAAGACCCAAGAGAATCCTAGAGAAATGCTCAAGATACAAAAAAGGCAGAATGAGATGAACCACTAGATTTTGCAAGACTCTATTGGTTTGCAAAAGGAGGTCAAAAGCCTTCTAGGAGAAATCCATAAAGGAAAGGAAAGTGGATCAATGATGAGACATTCATCCAAGAAATCCATTAAGAAATGATCCAGGCATGAAGACTCAAAGGAAATTGAGCAGGTAAAGATGAGGCAGCCAGTGAAATGATGGAAATGCGGAGGACATCATTTATGTCGAGACTGCCCAATGAGGGAACATAAAGAGGGAAACAACCACAAAGTTCCTCGACTTGGGAATGAGACGAAAGATGAGAACCAATAGGAGAAGCTCATGGAGTTGATGGGCTTGGTCCTGAAATTTCAAAGTTAATAATTGAACATGGGACAGATCTGTAAAATTTCAAAATTTTGAATGTGCAAATTGTATATGCATTCCTATGTATTGGAACACTGAGGACAATGTTATTCCAAGGGGGAGGGGATTGAAATGTCCCGGTTTTGACCCCATTTGCATTAAAAGGTACATGATGTATATATTGTAATAAATTGTGGTGTGGAGCTAAAGGCAAAAGTCCCACCACCAATTTGGTTGTGTATGTTTCGGTAGTAGGGATTGTTGCCGATGGTATATCATGCCATCCAACACATTATAGTTTTTACATAATGTAAATATTCACATCAAATAAATAAACCCACATCCAGCTATGAGGGTGCAACATTAAATGAAAAGGGTATGATTCCTAAGGTTAACCGGGGGGGGGGGGGGGGGGGTTGTGTAACCTGTGGGGGCCATTGGGAGTTTTCCATGTGTCAACTTAGTTATTATGTTGTTAGTGGGGGAAGCTATGGGATGGCAGGAAACCACTATGCTCACACCTGTGCTCTCTCCACAACACATTGGCCAATTGTTCTATCCACTCTCCCCATCGCAGGCCGTTCATTTTCCTCATGCCAAGCTGAGTTAAAAGGATCCATGATCCATGGATTGGGGGTTTAGTTATCATTTCTCTCACCGGCTGTTTCCTTTGCCTCATGCACCAATTAGGATCTGGGTATGATCTTCCTCTGGCCTGTACAGAGAATGGATTTCCCCATTTTTGGATGATTGTGGTCCGTTTATGTTTTTCATTATCATTTTGTTCTTCCTCCCATAGTGAGTCGTCCCATTCAATCTCCTCATTATTTCCACATCGTTTTGTTGAACCCTCATGTACAGGCTGGAAATCAGATGGTTTCCCTCACGTAGGAGTTGGGGACTATGATCTCATGCGACGAGCTAGAAGGTGGCCTTAGAGGAACGATTCTGCTGTGTGTATGCTTTCCTTATCATTGCTAGGAATCTATCTTCTCCCCATCTGTGGTGTGTAAGTTCATGCTTGTTCTCCTTATCAATTATGGTCTACGCTTATGTTTTTCCTTTGTCCAAGACTGAGAATCGGAGTTCTCCCCTGTTTTGGGACTGTGTAATGTTGCCATTGTTCTCATTGTGAGTTTGGTGCTTATGTCTTCCCCTAGTTTTGGTTTTCTTCTTGGTTTTTGAGGCTATAGACGTCCTTTGGGGATTTTTGATGAGTTGTTTTGGCCATGCTAGGGCCAAGAACAACTCTGAAGCATGGTTTGACCTGAACTGTGTTTCACCTTTTTGTTTGGGGTTGTCACCCTATTGTCTTTTCCTTCTTCACAAAGCCGTGAACTTTTTGTTTTACTGTGGCATGCAATGGTTGGTCTTTGGACTATTGAGAGACGGATTAGAGGCTGGGTATGCTTGATAAATCTAGTGTTTGGAGCCATTCAGACAGAGTTAGAATGTTGGATTTCTTCTCCACAACCCTTGAAGAGTATTGGAAAGGGAAGTCAAGGCCTAAGGACCTATGAAGCAGAGAAAGGATCAATTCCTGGTGTCAAGTGTGTGGATGTCTTAAAAGTCAGGTTAACTTTGGTGTAGGCATCCGTAGCTCTCCATTGAAACCACTATCTTAACATTTAGCCTTTCCTAGCTCCTTGATGACCTGATAAACCCTACTGTGTGTTCATGGCTAATTTGTGTAGCTTGGCTATGTGTAAGCCTGCTTTGACCCTTATTCCTTGAGGAATCATGCCCAGCTCAGTGGTGGTAGTGTTGCTGAGAGATTGATGAGCACGCTGGCCAATGGTTGGGTGGAACATTGCAGTGACATAGCTGGTTGTGGGACGAATCCTGTTTAAGATAAGTATTCTTGACTATTTCGTCTCTACATTTATATTACTGATTAATGAATATAATGAACATGTGGCATGCTTGATTGAATGTAAGTTTGCTTCCACTATGTATATGAAGGATTATGCATCTTAATATGTTTTATGTTTTAAGAATTTTATTTCAGCATTATATTCCTATTCATGTTCATTAGGCTATTTTTCCTGTATGTTTCGTGACAATAGCATCCTCTTCACTGGTTCGAGGGTCGGGGACGTTACACATCATCACTGGATCTAGATCATGACTTGATTTGGATCATCATCACTGGATCTGGATCATCACTGCTAGATCATCATCACTAGATCTAGATCATCACTCGATCTAGATCATCACTAGATATATATAATCACTTGATCTAGATCATCACTAGGTCAACATCACTGGTGCTATCTCATGATTCTTCTCTTCACAGGAAGTTCTATAGAGCCAACCTTTTTTCATGCTGGGTGTAGGACTAGCCTCCATGTAGGTCTTATTCAATGCTTATATCTGACCTTGAGTCAGAATGGCCTGTCCAGCACTTACAACTGACCTTGATTCTTCATAAAGGCATGCCTAGCACTCACATTTGACCATGAGAGGAACTTAATCCCCTCACCATGTCAGAATAGCCCAGCCCTTACATCTGACCATGGAAGGAACTTCATCCTCTCACCATGTCAGAATGGCACAACCCTTACATCTGACCTTGACTCATCAGAATGGCCCAACCCTTACATCTGACCTTGACTTGTCAGAATGTCCCAGCCCTTACATCTGGCCTTGACTCATTAGAATGGTTCTTAGTCCTAGACTGAGGATCCCTGGTAACTGACCAGGTGCCTCCATTCAAAGAATGGCAATTGTTAGTTTTTCAACACTAAGCTATCATTATTAGGATCTTTAATTGAGAGAATAACAAGTATAGTGATCAAACACAAGAGACAATGAACACAGTGTTTTTCCTCGGGGAAACCATAAATGGAGAAAACCCCGCAACTTCCTCACAGATAGAATCAACACTAAAATAGTAAAATCCCAAAATAGTAAGTGACCTCCCGACAACAGTAATCTTCTTCTTGTCTAGCCCCCGTATCTTCTCCTTCCTCAACTATGTGCTACACTTGAGTGTGTATGATTTGTGTGATAAATAGAGACTCCAGTTATCTATTTATACTAATCTTGACATGTCTAAAACCCTACCAGGGCTGACCTATACTAGGAGAGTCTAATAACCCTAGTGCCCCTGAACTACAGGGACTTTAACCCTTAGACAATCAGAGGCTTACCCATAATGACTTGACATGACTTGTTTACATTATTGATCCTCCTAATCGAAACATCGAGGCATGACAACATGAATCAATTACATTATAGATACATCCCAAAATAAACATCGGGTTACAATATATAGGATACATAGATGAATACATTCTGAAGTTACAAATACATCAACACTCCCTCTTAACTAGGAAGGTATTCTTTCAACACAATTTTCAGTATTGGTCTTCTTCTTTGTATCAGCTGGATCATCTCGTCTTCTGAATCTCAAGTCTTCTGAGTCTTCAAGTCATCTTCATCTTCAAGTCCTCTTCATATTTGAATCTGGATCATCTCTCGATCTTGATCATCATGGGACATCATCACTAGATCTGGATCATCACTGGGCATCATCACTGGATCTGGATCATCACTGGATCTAGATCATCATCACTGGATCTAGATCATTACTCGATCTGGATCATCACTGGCCATTATCAATGGATCTAGATCATCACTCGATCTGGATCATCACTGGTGCTATCTCATGATTCTTCTTGTCACAGGAAGTTCTATAGAGCCAACCCTTTTTCATGCTAGTTGTAGGCCTAGCCTCCATATAGGTATTCTTCAACACTTATATCTAGTACTCACATTCATCTAGGCTGGAACCACATCCTACCACAATGATGGAAGATCTATGTTCTTCCATCCAGGCCAGAACCACATCCTACCACAATGATGGAAGAGTTTTGTACTTCCATCCAAGCTAGAATCACATCCTACCATAATGATGGAAGGTTTTCTTACTTTCATCTAGGCCGAAACCACATCCTACCACAATGATGGAAGATATTTGTTCTTCCATCCAAGCCGAAACCACATTCTACAACAATGATGAAAGACTCTCATCCAAGCTGGAACACATCCTGCTCACAATGATGAAATATTTCTACACTTACATTCATCCGGGAAGGAACACATCTTGCTCATAATGATGAAAAGGATTTGCACTTACATCCATCTAGGTGGGAACACATCCTGCTCACAATGATGGAAGGTTTCTGCACTCATATCTGATCTTGTAGGAACCAATCCTATAGTCACATCAGAATGGCCCCCAGTCCTCCTTGACTAAGCTACCTGGTAACTGACCAGGTTCCTCCATTCTCCTAGAGAATGGCCGTTTCCCTTACATCCGACATGCTCGTCGGAAAGGCCAACACTCACATGTGACATGGGAGGAACTTAATCCTTTAGCCATGACAGAATGGTTCAGCCCTTATATCTGATCAAGTGGGAACACATCCCTCTATCACATCAGAATGGCTACTTAGTCCTAGACTGAGTTCTCTTGGTACCTTACTAGGCAGCTCCATTCAAAGAATGGCAATTTCCCTTAGATCTGTCCTACTCAACAGAATGACCAGCACCCATATCTGACATGGAAGGAAGCAATCCTCTCACCATGACAGAATGGCTTAGCCCTTATATCTGACCTACTCATTAGAATGGCTATGGATCTCAGCACTCATATCTGACATGGACGGAACCAATCCTCTCACCATGACAGAATGGCTCAGCCCTTATATCTGACCATGGAAGGAACCAATCCTCTCACCATGTCAGAATGCCTATAGGACTCATCACTTTCACTTGGAGGAAACCTCTATTTGGAGAACACCAAGCTTCTCCCTGAAGTACTCGAACTTCACCCTAGCCAATGGCTTTGTCAATACATCAGCTATATGTTCCTCCGTCGCAACATACTGGAGCTTCACTGCTCCCCTCTGAACCATATCCCTGATATAGTGGTACTTGGTCTCGATATGCTTTGACTTGTCATGGAACACTGTATTCTCTGACAACTTTATGCAACTCTGGTTGTCACAATGTATACAAGTAGCATCCAACAGGAGATCAAATAAATTAGATAGTAGCTTCTTTAGCCATACTTCCTCACAACTAGTTAAACAAGCTACGACATACTCTACTTCAGCTATACTTAGTGCCACACAGGATTTGTTCCTACTAAAATAAGAGATCACACATGATCCCATACTAAAGCAACACCCTGAAGTGTTCTTCCTATTGATGGCACTGCCTGCCCAATATGAATCAACATAACCCTCCAGGTTAATATTCTGATTCGCATCGTACTTGAGTCCATAATAAATTGTACACTTAAGGTACCTTAGAATATGCTTTGTAGCAATCAATTGAACATGTCTTGGATCTGTTAGGAACTGGCTCAAGGTGTTCACATCAAAGTAAATATCTAGTCTCGTGTTCATCAGGTACATCAAGGACCCAATCATCTGACGATACATCATAGCATCAACTGAATTTGATGAAGCATTGTTCAATAGCTTTAGGTTTGATGCCATAGGTGTGGCCATAGCCTTGCAGTCCATCATCCCAAACCTCTTCAGTATATCTACTACATACTTCCCTTGTCCAAGGAAGATTCCATCCACGCTCTGCCACACCTCCATACCTAGAAAATAATGCATCATCCCCAAGTCCTTCATTTTGAACTCGGAAGCAAGATTTCTCTTCATATCAGCAAATGGACCCATCCATTCCTATCATGAATAGATAATCTACATATAGTAGAAGCATCACTGGGTTTCCATAATCAACCTTGTAGTAAAGGATGGAATCTACTTTACTCTTGGTAAAGCCCAAACTGGATAGAAAGCTGTCAATTCTGTCGTACCAGGTCCTGGGTGCCTATTTTAAACTGTACAGGGCTTTCTTCAATCTGCACACATGAGACTCCCTGTCACGAGTCTCAAAACCGAGTGGTTGTTCTACATACACTTCCTCTTCCACTACACCATTCAAGAAGGCAGTCTTGACATCCATCTAGTGTATATTCCATTTCATCACTATAGCCAAAGCAAATACTGATATGATGGAATTGTATCTAGGTATAGGTGCAAAGTTTTCTTCATAATCTATTCCTTCTTTTTGAGAGAAACCCCGAACCACAAATCTTGCCTTATATTTTTCAATGCTAACGTTTGCGGCATGCTTGATCTTGTAGATCCATTTGGAAGTTACAACTGACTTCCCTTCTGGTCTTGGGACAACATCCCAAACATCATTCTTTATGATCGATTGGTATTCTTCGATCATAGCATCCTTCCATTCTTTCCATTCTGTTGCTTGTTCGTAACTGGAAGGTTCTTTATCAATGAAATTACATAGTAAAGCTACATACCTGGAGCAGGATCTGGTCCTCTTTCTTTCTCTGTGACTCTCTTCTGGAGCCCCATATCTCTTTGCACCTTGGAAAAGTTCTTGTACCCAAGCAAGTTTCCTCTTATGAGGATTCTTCTCCAGAAGTGGATCCATAGGTCTTTGTGGTTCTTCGAAATCTCGATCTTCTTCTTGAGTTTCTTCATTCATGGTTGTACCATGAATTATGGGTCCTTCTGCTTCTTTAGGTTCTTCAGCAGGTCTCTTTCTGTATTTTTTGTAAGATGTGTCTTCGTCAAATGTCACATCCCTACGGATGTCAATCTTCTTGTATCCTGGGAAATATATTCTGTAAGCCTTCGAGCTTTCAAAATATCCCACAAATATACCCTTGTTTCCTGAAGGATCTAATTTTGTTCTCTTCTCTTTTGGAATGTCTATGGACACAGGACAACCAAATATTCTGAGATGGCTGACTTCTGGTTTCTTGCCAGAGAAGACTTCTTTAGGAGTCTTGTTCTCGATTATTTTGTGTGGAGTACGGTTCTGCACATACACCGTTGTTCTGGCTGCTTCAACCCAAAGATGCATAGGAAGATATTGATCATGAAGCATGGATCTTGCAGCTTCCATGATAGTTCCATTCTTCCGTTCTGCAATCCCATTCTGTTGTGGATTATAAGGAGTGGACAACTCCATCTTTATCCCTGATTCTTTGCATAGCTCTTTGAATTCATTCGAAGTGAATTCTCTACCATTATCTAATAAACAAGTCTTGATCTTGTTTTCAATGTGGTTCTCGATCAAGGCTTTGAATTCCTTGAACTTGTTGAATACTTCATCTTTGTTCTTCATGAAGTAAAACCATGTCTTCCTAGAAAATTCATCAATAAAAGAAACATAATATGCGTACCTGCTTAGTGAGTTTGATGACATAGGACCGCATACATCGGAGTGGATGATTTCCAAGATTCCTTTTTCTTTGCTTTCGCCACTTGGAAATGTCTTTTTTGTATTGTTTCCTTTCACACATCCTTTGCAGACCCCATCATGTTTTGCTTGGAATTCTGGAAGACCTTCAACAGCTTTGCTTGCAATAGGTAGTGCTCTGTAATGCACATGCACAAGCCTTCTATGCCAAAGTTCACTTGGCTCTACTGTGCAATGGACCAAATCTTGTTCTAGATGGCCCTTCAATTTGTACAAACCTCCTTCTTGTTCTCCAATTACCACTGCATCATCAATAGTCTTTCCTCTTGGCCACATGATGACTTGACCATCTATGAATGCAACCCTCATTCCTTTTGCATCCAATGTTGATATGGAGAGAAGGTTCTTCTTGAGTCTTGGCACAAACAATACTTCCTTCATTGTTAGAGACTTTCCAGAGTCTAGAATATAGGAATATTCCCCACTACCTTTTATTGGATATTGGTAGTCATTTCCTAGTTTCACCTTGTGAGGTGATTCATGTTCTGAAAGTCTCACAAAGGATTCCTTGAATCCAGTCATATGTTTGGAAGCTCCACTGTCTATAAGCCAATCATCACTTCCATGAGTAATGTTACTTGTGAGAGCAGAAATCAAAACATATTCATCCTCACTTGAAGAATCTTCACTTTCATATCTGGTTCTTTTCTTGGATGGTTCATCATCCTCTGCAGCATGAGCATGATGTCTTCTTTTGTTCCCCTTCTTCTTATGAGAGTGGACCTTGTTCTTAGGATAGTCTTTTGCAAAGTGTCCTATCTCATGACATGTATAACATATTAATATAGATAGGTTCTTTCTATTGTTATCTCTATGATGAGGATTCTTACCTTTGGAGTGATGAGTACTTCTTCTGCCTTTATTGGAGTGAACTGTGAAAGCTTGGTCTTCACTTCCCATCTTCTCTTCTTGAGCTGCTATCCGTGCTTCTTCTTGAGAACATTCTTCCCATAGTCTGCTGAATTTGACTAATTTCTTTCTGGAACAGATTCCTTGGATGAAAGAATCCCATGACCTAGGAAGGCCATTCAGAGTTGTCATCACAATCTCTACATTCTCCACTTCTTCATCTACAAATTTGAATTGTTCCTTAATCTGAGAAACCCTTGTGAAGTAAGATTGGATGGTCTCTACATTCTGAATATTCACATTCTTCAGTTGATTCCTTGGAGTCATCTTCCGATTTATGTTCTTCCCTTCAAATAATTTGGTTAGGGCATCAAACATAGCTTTAGGTGTCTTGAGAGAGGACACCTGAGGTATAAGGTGATCCTTGATAGAATCAACAATGATCCTCTTTGTCATAACCATCTTCTTCTTATGTAATGATTTTGCCTCATCTCCCTCTAGAACTGGAACCTCCTCATGGATGTAGGAGTCTAATTCATTCTCTTCTAGGACCAAGGAGATCCTATACTTCCAGGCTCGAAATTTATCAGCTCCCTCAAGATTTTCATCAAGATTGGTATGATGAGACATCTTAAACTGAGAACCTCAAGTGGAAATACAAAATATTAAGATCTTACCAGGTTAAGATGTCAGATTTGGATTTGGAGCTGAAATCCCGTAGTATTGGATCAGGAGCAAATTAGGGTTTTGCTTTTTCAGATATATATCCACCCAAATGCCTTGAAATTTGTCCCTAACTTCGATTTTGGGGAGGATATCAATCCAGGCCTGGGATCACTAAAAAATTCCTCTTCTATGAAAAGCCCTAATTTTCAGCAGTAGTGTCGGGTCCAAAATTGAAAAACCTCAGAATTGGATTCTGCTTCAACAAAAAGATGCACCCTAAGGAGGAGACTTTTTCCACCTTACTTTTGCAGAAAATATATGGAGGAAGATCCACAAACTAGGAATCCCTAGTTCCCGCAATTGCACAGTGTCTTGTTCTCAGGTTAGCTCTGATTCCATGTTATTTTTTCAACATTAAGCTAGCATTATTAGGATCTTTAACTGAGAGAATAACATGTACACCAATCAAACACAAGATACAATGAACACAGTGTTTTTCCTTGGAGAAACCATAAATGGAGAAAACCCCACAACTTCCTCAGAGATAAAATCAACACCAAAATAGTAAAATCCCAAAATAGTAAGTGACCTCCCGATAGTAGTAATCTTCTTCTTGCCTAGCCCCAATATCTTCTCCTTCATCAACTATGCGCTACACGTGAGTCTGTATGAGTTGTGTGATAAATAGAGACTCCAGGTCTCTATTTATAATAATCTCAACATGACTAAAACCTTACCAAGGCCGACCTCTACTAGGAGTGTCTAATAACCCTAGTGCCCCAGAACTGCGGGGACTTTAACCCTTAGATAATCGAAGGGTTTCCCATAATGACTTGACATGGATTGTTTACATTATTGATCCTCAAAATTGGAACATGGGGGCATGACAACATGACTCAATTACATTATAGATACATCCCAGAATAAACATCGGGTTACAATACATAAGATACATAGATGAATACATTCCGAAGTTAGAAATACATCAACAACAACATCCCTTATATTTGATCAAGTGGGAACCAATACCTCAATCACATCAAAATGGCCATACACTCACATATGATCATGTAAGACTACATCTCATAGTCATATCAGAAAGGCCCTCAGTCCTAGACCGAGTATTCCTTGTCACTGACCAAGCACCTCCATTCAAAGAATGACAACAGCCCTTATATCTGATCATGTAGGAACCAATCCTATAGTCATATTAGAATGGCTCAGTACCCATATCTGACATGGAAGGAACCAATCCTCTCACCGTGATAGAATGGCTCATCCCTTACATCTAACCATGGACAGAACTTAATCCTCTCACCATGTCAGAATGGCTCTAGGTCTCATCATTTCCCCTTGGAGGGAACCTCGACTTGGAGAACACCAAGCTTCTCCCTAAAGTACTCAAACTTCACTTTGGCCATTTCTAGCATAGAATCACATTAGGGTTGATTACGTCCAAGGATGACCTGTGAGCTTTACTAGGACAGATTACATCTGAGGACAACCTATAGGATCGTTTACATTTGAGCAACCTATGAGCTTCACCAGGATTTATGCTCAGACAACCTGTCTCATCAGCTATGCTATAAATTCCTCTTTTAAGAGATCTCAATCTGAACCACATATTGGGGCTTCACCGCTCCTCTCTACATCATACAAAAATGCAAGTCAGATTAATCAAATCAACTAGTAGTTTTCAAAAGAAACAGACTACCTCCCAAATAGAAAGTGGCAACATATTTTGCCTCAGATGTACTCAGCGCCATGCAGGACTCTATCCTGCCAAACCAAGAGATCACACTTGATCCCATACTGAATTAGCCCCTTGAAGTGATCTTCCTATCAATGCCACTGCCTGCCCAATATGAATCCTCATAACCCTCTAGGTTAGTCTTTTTATTCACCTCATACTTGAGCCCATAATCAACTGTGACCTTCAAGTACCTCACTGCATGCTTTGCAACCATCAGGTGAACATGTCTCAATGTTTTAACAACAAAGCAAACATCTGGTCTTGTATTCGTTAGGTACATCAAGTAATAAATCATCTGTGTGGTCATGGCATCAACCGACTCTAATGAAGCAACACTCAATAACTTTAGGTTCGATTCCATAGGTGTGGTCATGGCATTGCAGTCCACCATCCTGAACCTCTTTAGGATCTCTACTGCATACTTCCCTTATCCACACCTCCATGCCCAAAACGTAGTGCATCATCCCCAAGTCCTTTATCTAGAACTCGACAGCAAGTCTTTTTCTTGCAAATTTAATGAGTTCCTCTTTTCTGTTAGGAATAAGTCATCGACATTTAACAAGAGCATCACTGGTCTTCCGCCTTCAACCTTGAAGCAAAGGTTGTAATCCTCTTTACTCTCACTAAAGCCTAGAGTCATCAATAGTATGTCCATCTTGTCGTACCATGTAAAACCTCAATATATTATGTAGTCACGCCCTCTATCTTCCATACTCTATGCACTGAAACATTCTATACCAGAGTGACAAGTAGTTTCCTATGCTACTAATATTTTTTGTATCCATCTAGTGTATAGAATTTCATCTTCAACCTTGTAGCAAAGGTTAATATCTTCATCAAGCTCATCATGTATGTGTTTCAAATCCCACTAGCTGCAAATGTCTCTTCATAGTCCATGCCTTCCTTTTGTGAGAAGCCTCATGCTACAAATATTGACTTGTATCCCACGATGTTTCCATCTACTGCATGATGGAACTACGAACTTCCCTTCATTTATTGATACCACATCCTAGACATCATTCTTCTTGAACTGGTCTTCCCTTTCTTCTTGGTTACTTCTTCATGGATGGAAGGTTCTGCATCAATGATGTCACTGCATTCGTCATATTATTCTTCATCTTGAACTGTCATTACTTATTCTTCGGAACAATTCTCATCCTCTTTTGCTTGTAGACGATTATGTATGCAATCTTTCATACAAGTCAAATGCATTTGTATGGTTAGAAACATTTCATAAGGATTATTCATACTGGAAAATTATTATGCATAAATATATGATCATGCAACTAATTTAGCCAATACAACATTCATCCATATCTCACGAAAACTTTCTAGATGCCTTCCATCTCTACGAGGACAACATTGAGATTGTGCACTAATCTGGTATGTCAGCAAAGAGGTTTCATTCTAGATAAGCAGCAATGGAGAGTTGTATAGCACCATGAGATAATACCCATTACATGCATATTAGTAGTATACTGTCCTTAATGCAAACATTCTATCATGCATAATACATCGACTGAATATAAACAAATGCATAATAAAACAATATCATGAAATGACAATTGATTACCTATCTCTATTTGTTTCATGGGTAGACTCCTTCTTGAGCCTTCAGCTTCATCATCTTCTTCATTCATCATTTCTTATCCAAATGCTAAGATGGATAATAGTTCCTTCAAGAGTTGAGTCCTTCGTATTCCTCATCACTTGAGGGATATTCTTTCTATGGTGAGAGCTTGATCTTCAATTTCTCCCATCTTCTCTTCTCTTATTATTGGTCAAGCTTCTTCTTCTTATGTGTGCTCTTCCCAAAGTCTGCTGAAAGTAATCACTTTCTTCTGGCACACATTCCTCACATGAATGAATCTCATGATCCTGGGAGGCCATTCAAGGTGGATATCATCACTTCTTCATTCTCCACTTCTTCTTCTATTTCTACAAGTTGTTCTTTGATTTGAGAGACCCTTGTGAAGTATGACTGTATGGTCTCTGCATTCTGGATCTTCACATTCTTCAACAGGTTTCTTATGGTCATATTATGATTTATGTTCTTCCCTTCAAATAGCTTGGTTAAGGAATCATACATCTCTTTTGGTGTCTTTAGGGAAGACACTTGTGGTACAAGTTGATCCAGGACTAAATCAGCAATGATCTTCTTGGCCTTGACCAAGTTTTTTTGGTGTAAGGCTTTTAGCCTCATCTCCATCTGGAACTGGAACCTCTCTACTCATCTAGGTGTCAAATTCATTTTATTTAGAGAGATCATATACTTCCATTCTTGGAAGTTGTCAAATTCACCAAGCTTATCATCAAGCTACTACGATAGATCACTTTGAAATGAGAACCTCAAATGAAAATAGCAAAATATTAGATCTTACCGATTTGAGGTGTCTATCCTCGTTTCGGAGCTAGCTGATATAGGGTTTGTTAGAGAAACCCCAATTTTCAAAACTTGGAATCTTTTAGATATGATTGGATAGAAATATATATCTCTTCAAGGTGAGATTTCCAATGTACTTCTTTTCTGAAAACAGTGGAGGGAAGCTCCCAGAACAGGAAGCCCTAGTTTTCCAATTTCTTCTACAGAAATGCCTGATATTGGTTCTGCTATATATATGAATTTAATTCTCCTCTATGTATAAATTGTTTTATTGAGGTATCGTTTCATGTCCCTATTCCAACACCATAGGTTTCATCATAATTGGTTTCACCAATTGGGACTTATGATCATTTTCCCAAGGTGCCCTATTTTAGGACTATTCAGTATAGAGAAGTTGTACAAACTTCAACGTGTCACTGTTTCATCTTATGGGTCTGAAACTCAGAACATAGAAAGTACAGTCCCTTCCCTTTCTGAAAAATCTTCAGAAATTTCATTTGGACCTTTGTAGCCTGAGATATCGTAATTCTCCCTAGGTTTCATGTTTAGGGATGAATCCTGGAAGAGGCTGGAACCCTAACTTGGAAGAATCATATATCCTAGAACATAGAGAATATGAGGCTGAATTTTAGATACTATGTAAATAAAGATTGTATATTTGGCCTATGAAAGTTTCAGCTCCTAATCCTCCTCCAATCCCAAGATATAATGAATGTACCAAAACATATCATTTTTAGTATTGTAGGGTTTTTCCAGCTCGGGGTCAAACTAGGGTTTGAATTTCTCAAAGTTTCACCCAACGAAAAATATTGAACCAGGTCTCTAAAATTCATTTTTTATGAGGAGAGAAATCCTATGCCGGGCTCACTCAAAAATTCCTCTTCTGTAAGAATCCCTAATTTCCTGCACGAAAAACTAAAAATGCTTGGAATCAAATTCCGCGTCAACAGAAAGATGCGCCCTTCAATGGAGATTCAGCCTACAATACTTTTGTTGATGGATTGTGGAGAGATACCCAAAAATTAAGAATCCCTAGCTTCTATATCTACACAATTTCTTCTTCTTAGATTAACTCTAGTTCCATGTTATATTTTTATCATTCAAGCTAGCATTATGATCTTAGGAACTTAAACTAAGAGAATAACATGCACAACAATAAAACACAAGAGACAAGAGACACAAATAATTTTTCTCGGGGAAACCATAAAGGAGAAAACCCCACAACTTCCTTAGAGACAAAATCAGCACCAAAAAGTAAAAACCGAAAACATAAACATGATCTCCCCACAACAGTAGTCGCTCTCTTGTCCCAACAATTTCTCTCTCACTCATGCACCCCAATGAGTGAGTGTGTGTGTGATAAATAGAGAGTCTCAATCTCTATTTATATTCGTTCATTCACTTGAAACCCACTCCAACATTCCAGCCTCACTTAACAATTACTAACTAGAGCCAACATCTCTAGGAGTGTCTAATAACCCTAGTGCCCGACAACTTGTGGGGACTTTTCCTTCTCTGACCAACAAGGAGGGTTATCCTTAACACAATGGTGGGGAATATTGCCCCAACTTACAAAGACTCACCTAGGGTCGACTTTTGTAGGATAATATAATAACCCGAGGGTGCCACAACTTCCAGGACTTTAACCCTTGACCAATAGGAGGGTTACCCACAATTACTTGACATGACTTGTTTACATTATAGAAAATCTCCATCAGAACATCAAGGCATGACATGACTCAATTATATTATAGATACTTCCTAGAATAAAAATTGGAGTATAATACATAAGATTTACAAGTGAATACATTTCAAAGTTACATTTACATCAACAACAACATCATCATCATCATACTTTGATCCTTGGATTAGAAACATCATCATCATTATACTCTGAACTTTCAATCAGCATCATTATCATAATCATACTCTGATCTTTCGATCAAGAACATCATCATCATCACACTCTGATATTTCAATCAGGAACATCATCATCATAAACAACCTGCAATCCACATACGAAGACGAATGTCTTAGGATCACTTTTGGACTTAAGTCTAGGGATGGATACAATCCTACAAAATTCTCGGGGACCGAATCCTCCAGATACCTTTCTGAATTGAAGTTCAAGGATGATACAATCCTACCACATTCTTGGGGACCAAAGCCTCCAGATACCTTTCTGAACCTAATTTCAAGGATGATGCAATCCTACCACATTCTCAGTGGCCGAAGCCTCCAGATACATTTCTGAACTGAATTTCAAGGATTATGCAATCCTACCACATTCTCGGGGACCGAATCCTATGGATACCTTTCAGAACCGAAGTTCAGGGATGATGCAATCCTACCATATTTTCGGGGACTGAAGCCTCCAGATACCTTTCTAAACCAAAGTTCAAGGATGAGGCAATCCTACCACATTCTTAGGGACCGAAGCCTCTAGATACCTTTATGAACCAAATTTCTAGGATGATGCAATCCCACTTCATTCTCCAGGACCGAAGTCACCGAATCATTTCTAGACAAATGTCCTAGGATGATAAAATACCTCTTCATTCTCGAGGACCAAAATCACTAGATCACTTTAGGACAAGTGTCCAGGGATGATACAATCCCACTGCAACATCACTACTCCTCCTTTAGAAGAAGGTCTTTCCAAATAACACCAAGCTTGTCTTGAAAGTGTTCAAACTTTACCGGAGACAGGGGCTTCGTCAATACATCAGCAACTTGCTCATCAGTACTCACATACTAGAGCTTTATGGCACCTTTATGTATCATATCTTGAATGTAGAAGTAACGGATTTATATGTGCTTCGATCTATCATGGAACACTGGGTTCTCCGACATATTTATACAACTTTGGTTATCACATAGAATCTCAGTAGTATCCATCTCCAGGTCAAATAGACCTGACATCAGCTTTCGAAGCCATATGGCTTCACAACTAGTGGAGCAAGCTGCTATGTATTCTACTTTCACCCTGCTAAGAGTAATATTGGACTGTTTCTTGCTAAACCATGAAATCATAGCAGACCCCAGAAAAAAGCATCCACCTGATGTGATTTTCCCGTCTAGGTTGAGCTAGATATCGACTCAAGGTGTTCACAGCAAAACAAATGTTTGGTTTGGTATTTGTTAGATACATCAGTGACCTAATAATCTATCTATATTGAGTCACATCCACTAACTCTGATGAGTCATCATCTAACACTTTTAGGTTGGAATCCATGGGTGTTGCCATGGATTTACATTCCAACATATCAAATATTTTCAATATTTCTATTGCATACTTTCCCTGATTGAGAAATATTTCTTTTGAGTTCTTCCATAATTTGAGACCTAGGAAATAATGCATTATACCTAGGTATTTCATCTCAAATTCTTCAATGAGCTTCTTCTTACATTCTACAATTTGTTTCTCATTCCATGTCAGAAATAGATCATCCACATTTAATAATAGTATGACAGGTTCATCTTCTATAACCTTGAAGTAAAGGTTAGGATCGGCTTTACTCTTGGCAAAGCCCATGCTTGTCAGGAAACTATCTATTCTTCCATACCAAACTTTGGGAGCTTGCTTCAGGCCATGCCGGGCCTTCTTCAACTTGCATACATGAGTTCCTCTATATTCAACTTCAAATCATTGTGGCTTCTCTATGTATAATTCTTCTTCAATCACACCATTCAGGAAGGCTGTTTTCACACCCATCTAGTGTAAGTCCCACTTCATCATGGATGCAAGTGCCATGATATCTCTAATCAAGTATACCATGCTACTAGGGAAAATCTCTCCTCATAATCAATTCCCTCTTTCTGAGAGAAAACTCTGTCCACAAATCTTGCTTTGTACTTCCTAATACTTCCGTCAACTGCATGCTTTATCTTGTAGATCCATTTGGAGGATACTACACTCTTTCCTTCTGGTTTGGGAACTATATCCCATACATCATTCTTCATTATTGACTGGTATTATTTAGTCATTACTTCTACCCATTCTTTCTCTTGTACTGCTTCTTGGTAGTTTGTAGGTTCTTGATCTACAAGATCACACATCAAAGCCACATAGTTGGAAAAAGTATTAGGCTTCTTACTTACGCTTATGGAGTCTTCAAGAGCTCCATATATTTCTGCTTCTTGTATAATCTCTCTTACCCAAGCAAGCTTTCTCTTTCCTAATATCTCCATCGTAGAAGGTTCTTGTTGTTCTGTCATGTCATGTTGTTAACGAGCTTCATCTTCAGGGAGGAATGTAGTCTCTACATTTATGGGAGGTGCATCTTCCTCATACACTTCTTCATGTTGGCATTTTATAGATATTTTGAGAGTTGCTTCTTCATCGAAGGTTGCATCTCTACTGATTTCCATGTGATGGAATCCAGGAATGTAAATTTTGAATGTCTTAGATACTTCACAATATCCAACAAATATCCCCTTCTTTCCAGAAGGGTCCAACTTCGTTCTTTTCTCTTTTGGTATATGAACATATACTGGACAACCAAATATTTTGAGGTAACTTACCTCAGGCTTCTTTCCCATGAACATCTCTTATGGAGTATTGAATCCAAGAGCACTATGAGATATTCTATTTTGTACATATATAGCAGTTCTTGCTACTTCTTCCCATAGATGCATTAGAAGATCTTGATCATATGACATTGTCTTCACTTCCTCCATGATGGTTCTGTTCTTTCTTTTCGCAACCACATTCTATTGAGGATTGCAGGGGGTAGTTAGTTCCATCTTGATTCCGACATCTTTGCAAAAGGATTCAAACTATTTTGAAGTATATTCTCCACCATTGTTTGATTGGAGTGTCTTTATTTTCTTCTCTGAAAGATTCTTTATCAAGGCTTTGAATTATTTGAATTTCTCAAACACTTCACTCTTTTCTTTCAAGAAGTATATCCAAGTCTTTATTGAATAGTCATCAATAAATGTGATATAATGTTCAAAGCCACTTAAGGATTTGGAAGACATTGGACCACACACATATGAATGAATCAATTCCAACATACCTTCTTCAAGTTTGGACAGATTTTTCTTTGAAGCACCACTATCAATAAGCCAAGTGTCTTCTCTAGGTGCTACAAACCCAAAGAGTGCAAAGAATAGTACATATTCTTCTGTATCTTCTTCTCTTGCTTGATTTCTTGGGGGTCCTTCCTCCTCCTGTTCTTCATCCTCAACTTCAGCTAGATGAGCATGCTATATTTTGTTGTTGTTGATCCTCTTCATATATTCGTGTCTCTTCATAGGACAATTTCGGGCAACGTGCCCTATCTTATCATAATGAAAATATTGAAAACCAGAGTAGTCTTTATCTAAAGAATTTTCCCTTGTTCTTTGGATTCTTCTGGGAGGTTGAGATTCCTTGAGGTTTCTCCTCTTGAAATTATATTGACTTCTTCTTCTCTTGGTGTGAGTGGCTAGGGCTTGATCATATTCCTTGAGTAAGGCTTCTCTATTTTCCACTCTAGTATCCTCTTGAATGCAGTCTTCCCATACCACATCAAACTTCATGATTTCCTTCCTGGCACACATCATCTGGATGAATGACTCCCAGGGTCTAGTGATACCATTGAGAGTAGTCATAACCATCTCATCTTCATCAAGTTTGTCTCCAATGGATTCTAGTTGTTCTTTGATATGAGAAACCCTTGTGAAGTAGTCCTGGATGGATTCTCCATGACTCACCTTAGTGCTCTTCAGTTGATCTCTTAGATTCATCTTTCTATTGATGTTTCTACCCTCATACATCCTGGATAGGGAATCATACATTTCTTTTGGAGTATTCTTGGATGACACTTGAGGGATCAAGTGATCTTTGACAGAGTAAACAATAATCCTTTGTGCCCTAATCATATCCTTCTTGTGCTTCTCCTTAGCTTCAACTTCTCCAGGATCTGAAACTTCCTCTTTGATATACTTATCAAGATCATTCTCTTGGAGAATGAGACCTATCCTATATTTCCATGCTCAGAAATTCTCTATGCCTTCTACCTTGTCCTCAAGCTTAGTGCTTGGGGCCATCTTGTCAGAAAATCATAAAAAATTGAAATTCCGCAGAATGAGAAACCAAAATTAGCAGGATATGTTCTTGACTGAGGTGAGTTGACTGGCGTGCTTGGTTTCTAGAGATCTCAAGTCTTCACCTTCCAAATTAGACTTACGAGATTGAACTTCTGCAGTTTCTAGTTGTTTTCTCGTACTGCAGTTTTCTGGTGCAACTGTCAAACTAGGTTTTTACTTTCCCAGAGAATCACTCACCCAAAAACCTCGATTTCAGGCTCAATAGACGTGCTCTAGTAGGGCACAAATTTCTATGCAAGCAGTTTTCTGAAAATCAAAATTTTTCTTGAAACCCTAATTTCTTCGGAGGAGAGAGAGAGGGATTTTTCACCTTGTGAAATCTGTCCTATTCAAGATAGCTCTGATACCATGTTAAAATTGCATATACTAAGCTAGATTATCATCATTTAATTTCAATTTCATAACAAAATCATATAGACAGGATCATTGAAAGAAATAGTATCACAAGAACAACACAGATTTATCCTGGGAAAACCCTAAAGGGAAAAAAACTAGCAAAAGCTTCCTCAATATAGATGCCCCAAAAAGATAAAAGGTAAAACCAAACGAGTGATCCTCCTCCTTCTCCAACTACAAATATTTCTCTCTCTCTCTTATTTGCTACAAAAGTGAGTGTGAGTGTGTTCAAATGAGAAGCACCTCACCTCTATTTATATTCTTTTGTTCACTTGATATTTAACATTGAGTAATCCTAACTTAGTTATGTAGGCTCAAGTAACCACAACTAGGGTATTAATGACCCGAATTACAATGAAGGGGACTTCCTCATGACTCTTATCAATTCTCCCAGTTAGGAACATCGAGGTACAAATAAATACAAGTGATTCTCTTGATAGGAGCATCGGGGACCACAAAAATATATTTAGAATATTCTTCAAAGTTACAATAATTCAACACGTCTACCTTGTACTCTTTTTGTTGTTGAAACAACTTGCCCTCTTGGACTTTCTTGAGCATTTCTACATAGAAAGGTTCAACCCTATTGGACGTTCTAATCCTCTCATGCAAATATGAATCAGTTTGAATTATTGTTACCGCATATATCATATGGGTTCATCAACTTAAAGCATCGACAATATTGTTCTCTTTTCCATTAATATTCTTTAGTTCGAAATGATACTCACTAAGAAAATCCAACCATGTAGATTGTCTAGCATTTATATCTCATTGCTCAAATAAATACTTCAGACTCATATTGTCTGTCTTCATAACGAATTTCCTTCCCATGAGGTAGTGCCTCCACATCTTCAATGTGTGAATGATGGAAGCTAACTCGAGATCATGTATGCGGTAATTCTGCTCATGTTCTTTTAAGTTTTGTGATTCATAACAAATTGCATAATCATTCTGCAAGAGGACTCCTTCGAGCCCTTCCTTGCTTTCATCCGTGCAAACAACGAAATCCCCATCGGGATCCGCAATACATAGTATCAGTGCGGTTGTCAAAAGCTACTTTAGATTTTGAAACTTTCCTTGCACTTGGTCATCCATAAGAACTTATTTTCCTTATTCTACAAGGCAGTCATGGGACAAGCTATTCTCGAGAAGTTCTTAATGAAATTCCAATAATATCCGGCTAATCCCAAAAAGGACATAATGTTAGTGACACTAGTAGGGGTAGACCAGTTTTCTATGGCTCTAATATTTTCTGGGTTGTAATGTCCCCAAAAATAGAAAATCATTTTTTTATTAGGCTAGTAAAAACTACCTATATGTAACATTATTTTACTTGTGGAAATATATCATACACTACATGTACCACTATTTACTTGTAAGTTGTTCTTGTGTTCTGTCATTTTACTTTCAGTCATAATTATAAATGTAGTTTACTTATGATGTCGTACTATTGTTTACTACTTAGCTCTTTCTTCATAGTATTACTCATTATTTATAAATTCATAACGTAACTTTGATTACGGAAACATACAGGGCGGAGTGGTGGGACTTGTTCTCCCATGACGGTCTAAGAGGTAAAAGTGTTTACGTTTCTGGACGCTTACTTAGTTTTTCGAACTAACGAACCTCTTCTATTTACATATCCAAATTATACTTAGTGATGAAGGTTTAAAGAGCACTACATTGTGGTTATTAGCATACCTACTGCTTGTTAATATGGTACTTTATCGACACAGCTTGTTAGCAAGGTAAACTCTTTTTCCATTTATTTAGTTAACCTAGATAGTTTATCTATGTTATCTCTACTAATAAATATATTTATAATTCATGTTTTTTTTTACTTTATGAAAACATTAACATAACCTACTGTTTCTATTTGCAGGTTATAACTTGGCTCGAGATCATACTTGGATTTTATTATAGGAAAAAGATATTACCATGGCTTACTTTGTATGCCATCATTCTTAATCTTGATGCTTATGAAAAAGGGGAGACAAAGTCTTAAGATTTAAACCTATGGCTTACATGTTAGATACATTACTTATGCCTTGTGGATTTGACTTTGGATTAGCGCATGCCATGTATGTACTATGCATTTAAACGAAACTTTGTAATATTCTAAGACCTACGCCAAGTATTGGGGTGGAGAATATAACATATGGTTGAACCATATGTTAATGGGGTTTAAGACTTGCATGGGGATGGAGACTATCATTATTTCAATGATACCAAACTAAGGAAAAGTGGTTTTTGGCCTTGATGATGGACACCAGCTCATGCCATTAATGCACCTTGGTTTTTGTGGGAGCCCAAGATTAGGGCTTGGATCACAAAGGAATTGTCATTCGTTTTGGTTGTTTGGGTTTGGTCTTGGATCTACATAGGATAAATGGAGGTGACATGTAGTGTTTGATAACTTATTATGTGGTTTCAACACTTCATGCTCCTTGTCCTTTGTCATTCGTGGTTGCAGGTACCCGAGTTTGTGCAAAGTGGGATAACTCGACAAGATTCACTGTCCGGGAAAGGATAATGTCATATGGTGCAAGGTAATCCTATTAACAAGCTTATGCTTGCCACCTCTCAGCCCTATGGGCATAACTATGTTTCGACTTGTTACTTGGTTGGGGTTTTTTACTGTGGGGTTTCGAATTCACCTTCGAGCTTGTGATGAACAATCTTGGGTTTTTATAGTTTAAGGATTTTAAGTCGTGGATGCAAATCATGGTGCCCTTACAGGATCTGTGTATGAATTATGTTATTGTAACTTGTATTTTGGATTGGGGATTTTATGCCTGGGAAAAACCATTTCTTGCAATGGTGCCAAAGCCCATGGCGCGACTGTGTAATACTTGAGTTGCGATATTGACATTCATGTGCATAATATATAGTGTGTTTATGAAATGGAAATGGTTATTACGCTTATTGTGTATGTGTTGAATTTATGTCGTGCTACTTGTTTTCTTTGTGTTTTAAATTTGGCATTCACCTTCATTTATGGACTGTGTAATAAGTGTTTATATTTAGCTATAATCGTTGATAGTGAAAGGCTGAGGCCATGCTATGTATGGAATTGCCTCTTCCCAAGGTTAATGTGATAGTTTAGTTGGTTGGAATCCTTTAATGTGTTGATATAATTGATGGATTATGGACTATGGAGAAACCATGAGGGTGAACCCACGATGGCTCTCGTTATTGTAGGTGAAATTGTTGATAGTGTTAGTTTGTTGTTTATATGTAGTTTATTTTAAATGGAAGTGGACTGCGTAAGGGCCAATTGTGTAAGACCATGATGGCTTCGTCGTTGTATGTTGACTTTAAAAAGGGATTGTGTAATAATTATTTTGGTCGAGGTTGTGCTTAAAGCATAAGGACAAAATCATAATCCTCACGACTTAGCTGTAGTGTATTTGTTTGGTTATTAATAGTATTTTTCTTATTATAATGAAGCGCGCATACATTAGTATAGCGTGGCCTATGTAAAAATATAAACAATCCTACAGGGTTTAAATTCTGGGCATTTACTTTGTAAAAACTATGGATTATTAAAAGATTGATGAAAGGGTTTGTAAAATATTACTGTGCATGTAATTTATTTAATGTTGTTTATTATAGCCTACGACTAGGGTTTGAATACCCACAGGGGTTGATGTCATGACCTCTGTTTACATTAAGGTTTTTATTAATTGGTTATTGTTATGGGATGGCTGTGCGTATTAGTTAGAAGGAACTTGAATGATTTTATGCAATGCTATTATGAAATTATTTAATTAGGGTTGTGGGTTTTATATAATGAACAAAGATTTGATATTGGGCCAAATGTAGGGTCACGATACTTACTCTGTTGACTTGTTCAATATGATGTTATTTTAAATTATTTGAACTGTGGATTTAAAATGTAACAATAGGATTGATCTTGGAACAAATGGATGGTCATGATCCTTACTCTATTTATTTATTTATGATGATGTTACTTAATGGAATGAGTTAGTAGTCAGCAGGTATTTAAATATACTGACCTTGAAAGGTCTTTAATGGTTTATTAGAGAATAATTATGGTTTGTGATTAGTTGGTTGGATTCATAATTACATTCTATAACTGTTAATGTATATTTATAGATAGTATTTGATTTGTTTATTGTTGATGACTATATATATTTATATATAATAATTTAGTTTAGTTTGTAGATAAGAACTTCGTTTATCTAGGTTGTAAGTTATACATATGTGTTTTTAGAACCTACTTCTAAGATTAATCTATTTAAGTCTAAACATGCATCTACTGACAAATGGAATATGTGAGTAGAGTAAGCAAGGATAAAATAACAACTATATAGTAACTTGAAACAAAACCTAGTTTACAATAAACACAGTTTAATTAATTAAGATAAATACAGAAACAAACTCAATTGAACAAACCGGGGTGAATACAACATGAGATATAATTTGCATCCTAGGGTTATACTTCAAGAAATGTAAACCCTAGAATATATAGATAGAACAACCATTTATAGGGTTATAAAATACAATATGAACCTTTACCTAAAGCAACGAACATCTATGCTAGAAATGAATTAGACATACTAGGATTTCATACCTGCAGATTTTTGAAGCTCCTTTAATGGCTGAACCTGCACACTTTAAATAACCAGCATCGACAATTCAAAGGAATATATGAACTCTATTTTTGATGACCAAATCACTTGGAAACTACCACATTCCACCCAATCATGACCCATAACCATTCCTATTTTTAATTCAAATCCCCCCGAGATGGACTCTAACATGCAAGTAGCTAAGAGCTCTTAAGGTAGGGTTTCCTATCTAGTATATCAGATCTAGATCAATTCTCCTTTTTCCTTCCAAGAAAATTTTCTCCAAGAATTACTTCAGAGAAAATAGGAAGAAAATGACTCCTCTAATGATAGATCAGAACCCCAAGCCTTTCCTTGGCTTGAGTCTTTATATACATATTTTTTATTCAAAGGGACAATTAAATCAAGAAACCTTGGTTTCTTGATTTAACCCTTTTCAATTACTTTGGGTAATTATTAATATTTTAACTTAGGAACTTTCAAATAGTTCATATTTAGACTTTTGTACATTTTGGACTATTTATTATCTTTACATAATAAATATGTATAAAAGTACATAATAATATAACATTTGTTAACATTTGTCTTTGGGCATCATATACCATGATCCTTAGACTTAATGACACTTCTTCATTAAGGTCAAGTAGGTAGATGGTTTAGGTCTACTAGGCTAGGAAACTCTAAACATCCTTGCATGTTATATTTCCCTCGTATAATGTGGTAGCTCTTCAGTACTTGATGAGAATACTGAAATTCAAAATTTCATTTAATCACTTATAAATAAGTATGATGAGATCAATATTTTTCTCGAGTCATTTTCACTCGGAAGTTATTAAATTATTTTTAGTAACCCCTAGTGCTTACCAGAGCCCATACTCAATGCTTTAACAGGGAGCTACAACATAGTGCAATTCTAGAGCTCTTCGCTCAACTCTAACGCTAGGATGTACTTGTACGATACACCTAGGGATAGAATGGACAAGGATCCGATGCTCCAGAGCTTATGCTCAACATCAACAAGGAAGGCGCGAGGGCTTATTTCCAACACTTCCAATTATCTTTTCATGTGTTCCAGACCTTCTCACTCAACACTAAGGTAAGTAATCATGTGCTTCAGAGCTCCTCGCTCAACACAAATCATCAATCACTTAAGTGATCCAGAGCTCCTCACTCAACAAAAATCATCAATCACTCAAGTGCTCCGGAGCTTCTCACTCAACACAAAACACCTCATCAATCATGTGCTTCAGGGTCCACGCCCAACACAAACAAACATATATATATATATCATCAATAATTGGCTTCACCCAATTTATAAAACAAATCATAATGTTCATATGTAGTGAAGTCTTCGACCCAATATAAAAATAAAACATCAAGATAATCATCATAGGCACATACCTATAAGTGTTAGGTCCAAAATTTGGGATATTACATCCCTCCCCACTTAGAACAACACCATCCCTAGTGTTCTAGGGACTCAAAATGACATCATGAAACAAGGCAGGGTAAGCCATTATCATGGTCGCTTCATTCTCCCAAGTAGCCTCATCAGCCTCAACTAGACTACGGTGCGCTTCTGAAGTTGCACCTCTCTCTTGTCCAATATAAGAGTAAGCTGAGGGTAAAACTCATCTTCAGGTTCTGCCTATAATAGGGACCAATCAACAACATGTTTAGTATCATAAGCATATTTCTTTAACACATATTCATGGAAAACATTATGGACTCTTACATGTGCGGGTAATGCTAGGTCATATGGCATGGGCCATTTCTTGGCTAATATTTCAAAATTTCCACAAAATATAGGTGCTAACTTACCACACCTACCCAATCTCAATGATCTTTGTTTGGATTTTAATTTCAAGTAAACATGATCTCCTATTTGAAAATATTTATCTTTTCTTTTTCGATCCGCGTAACATTTCTGGCGGTCTTGTACTTCTTTAAGTTAACCTGGACCTTGGTAACCAACTGTTCCAAGTCCATCAAAAAATCAGGCCCTAACATGAGCCGATCCACCGGGATATCCCAAGTAACCGGTGTTCTACACTTTCGTTTATAGAGTACCTCAAAGAGACTCATCTTGGAGGAAATATGATAACCATTGTTATACGGAAACTCTGCAAGATGCAGGTAATCCTCCCACTTCGTGGGGTTGTTCATGACATACACCCAAAGCATGTCCTCAAAAATCTAGATTACTCTTTCTGTCTTCCCGTCTGTCTGTGGGTGATATGTAGTGCTAAAGTTCAACTGCGTCTCCAATTCGAAGAATAAATATCTCCAAAAGTTTCGTGTAAACTTAACATCTCAATCCGAGATGATTTGCTTGGGTATCCCGTGCAATCTAAATATCTCCTTCAAGAAGATATCAGCAATGTTCGTTGCCTTGTAGGTCGACTTCACATGAATGAAGTGTGATTCTTTTGACAACTTGTCAATGACCACAAAAATAAAATCATTTTACTTCTTACTTTTCGGTAAACCGGTCATGAAATCCATACTAATGACCTCCCACTTCCATTCCAGAATGGGTAATGGTTGCAGAAATCCCACAGGATGCAGATGCCCAGCTTTGACTAGATGACATTCCTGACATTTTGCAATAAACATTGCAATGTTGGCCTTTAACTTAGGACAGAAAAAGTCTCCCTTAATAGTGGATATCATCTTTTGATATCCCGGGTTCCCAATGAAATTGCGTGAGGATGCTAGACCAAAGGTCCCCTCCTTCTGGAACATACAAACGATCCCTGGACCATAGTAGTCTAGATTCATCCAAATTGTATTCTTTTTGTTGTTGAAACAACCTATCCTCTTGGAATTTCTTGAGGATTTCCACATAGAAGGGGTCAACTCTGTTGGCCACTCTAATCCTCTCATGCAAATCTGCATTGGTTTAACTCAAATTCACCTCATATATCATATGATTTTGTTGGATCTATTATAACTAGATATTATTCTTAGTTCATCTATTCTTTTTGTCCTAATTTTCAACCATTGGTTTAAGATGATTTTACATTTTATGTTGATTTTAAGAACTTTTGACAATCAGTAATTTTCGTTGGATTTAATGCTTTTAATGGTTGAATTATTTCATTAATTTAGTTTTAAGGTTTGTATTTTGAGCTTATTAGTTAATATGTATATCTTTAATCTTTCAAAAACTTATAATAGAAGTTTATTCCAAGTTTTCTTTATAATCTAACCCTTATTTTTGAGTCCTTTGTCAAATATTTTCATGAGGAGATTCTTGTCGCAGCTTTGTTATTCCTTTTTTGTCATTATCATTGGGAGCATATTACAAGGTGATGGAAATGAATTATGGAAAACAAAAAGAGGTTTTTTTCCAAAACAGACTCATGCACAAAAACGTCTCTCTATTTTGCAACAGCTATTATTGTTTTAGATATTCGAATTCCTCTTTGCGGCCTATTTTCAGGGTTTGAATTATTTAATAATTTCCCGTTTTAGTCAGAAATGTCTAGCACGTATTCCGATCAATGGAAGGGGAATTTTTAAAAACCAAGAGATATTTTTGTTCATAACATACTAATTTAAAAAACCTCTCTTAGTTTTTTCACAGGTGTCCAGGATCAAGAGATATGAATGCGCCTTTGAAACCCAAATTTTCAGAAATTTGCCAAATTTCCCCAAATTCAATTTGTTATTTTTGGGTTAATTGTTTTTAAATATTTTGAGTTATAATGTAAATAATTGATGTAAATGTTTCAAATTTCAACCTAGAAGGTAGTTATGGAACTAATTTACCTTTGTAATGATAAAAGGAAGAGAAACATACAGTTTTGTGGTGGGATTTTTCACTCAAGGAGAGGCTTTTGGAGCTTTGATTTCTCAAGCTAGCATTTATAACTCTTATGTAAGTGGATGACTGTTATGATTATATATAAATTGATAAGCCTTTTTACCTGTCATTCTTTTTCATTTCTGATCTGGTTGATTGCTCAGTCTATAATTTCATTTCCTCTTTAAAGGTTTATTCATGTAAATGCTTGTAGCTTGTGGGTGGAATTAGTATTTCATGTGTAATGTGTATGGATTATTGGGATGTGTTTGATCCCCAGTTTATCCAATTTGCATGATTCAGTTCTGTATTATCTTGTGTATGTTTATTTCCTCGATGATGAAGTTTTTAAAAAACCAAAACCATAGACCAAAACCCTAAAACCTATTTTATTTAATTTTATTTTTGAGATTGTGTTGGCCTGTTCTTTAGTAGTCTGAGAACAATTTCTAGCACTAACATCTTTGGCGTCGTTGTCGGGGATGAAGCTAAAGTATATCTTCCCTAGGATATCATTATTCATCTTATTTTGAGAGGTGAATAAAGTCAAAAAATATTTTAGACTACATTTTTTCACTGGCGACTCCACGATTAAAGATTCCACTGCAAGGAGAATTTTGTTGACGGAAAAATGAAGAAGCCAAATGGAAAGACTAGGTATCAACTTGTTACTTTACTCCATGAGGTTTTGTTCTTATTCATCAGTTCTTTCCTGTCTTTTCCATTGCATGTCAAAAGAATTATTTTTTGTTTTGTCTATTCAGATGATCATAAACCTTCAAGTTCATATCCCTGTTGGGAAGAAGAAAGTCTGCCTTCTTCTTGTTTTATTGATGTTGATCCTATTCCTTCATTTGAAATACATGTGCAACATGATATACATATACCCATATCTCTTAAACCTGATCAGTCTAGTCATCTTGTAGAGAATAAAGCTGATCTATTACCTTCTACCATCATTGCTGAAACTTGCGAACAACTTGTTGAACCTCATTTTCAACTCATAGATTTTCAGTCTAGACTCAGACAAAAGATGTTTAGACCTCTTAAGCTTCCATCTCTCTTACATCCTTGCCCTTCCTACTTTGTTGAATATATTCCCCATTTTACTAGAAAAGACCATATTATAGCAGAGAAGCATTTAGGATCTTTTCATAATTTCATTGATAATTTTGAAATCATGCATGAGGATGTTGTCATGAGGTTATTTTTGAAATCCTTTGTTGTAGATGCTGGTTTTTGGTTCCAAAATTTAAAAGCTGATCCAATTGGATTGTGGGAAGAGTTACATGATGTCTTTTTGAAGTATTGGGGTAAGAATAAATCTTATGATCAATTTCTTTCCGAATTTTATAGTTTGAAAAGGGAGAATGATGAGTCAATTACTAAATTTAATTAGAGGTTTCAAAGTTTTTATATCACTATGCCTATGGAGATCAGACCTTCAGAAAAACTTGCTATGGTATATTATGTTATGGCTCAACATTCAGATCTTGTCTTTCTCCTATTAGAAGGGAAATCATCATCTTTAAGATAATTGTTTTAGGATGCAAAAGGAGTGGAGGAGAACATCCGAGCTTGCAAAATTCTTCGAGATCAGGCTCATGTTGAAGCTATACAAGCTTATGAACAAGAAGAAGAACGTAGGTATCATTAAGATTTAAGACAGTTTTCTTCATCATTTTCAAATTTTCATATGAACAAGGATATAAATGACACATGTGTTGATTCTTCATATCAGTTTACTGACTTTTTCAATGATAATATACTTTCAGTGGATTATAGTAGAAATTTCCTAGTTCTTGCTATGAGATTGTCATGTTCAAGAAGAAGAGGTTGCTAGTCTTTAACCTATTACTATTGATATAAGAAATAAGCTGCCATTCTTGACTTATGGTCACTTTCAGAATTTTATTTGTTCAAGTTTCAATCAAGGGTTTTATTTCAAGGTCGAGAAGCAGTTTGAAGAGCCCTTGGTTTCCATTCTTGAGCCAAAGTTTAAAAAGAACAACAATGGAGAGGAAGAGAATGCTTCACTTTATGATGAATATAATGAAGACATTGAAGTTCTAAATCAGAAATTTCATGATCCCGTGGCTTCTTGGATGGAGTTGTATTTTTCAAAGGCTTCTAATGCTCCAACTTTTGGCATACTTCCTATTTCCAGTCATAAGTATCAGCTGCCTATATACTCTTTATTGCATTTATCACATCTTTTGTGGGTTTTCTCAAATAGTAGCATGCATAGAATTATGATTCTCAGTCAAATGGTTTCGTGGCTTCATTGGAAGTATGATTACACTTGTGTTCCACCTACAAATATTTCCCAAATTTTCTAAAAATTTTGGACCCTCCTTTTTGATTTTATCTTTATTGGTTTTATTTGGATTCCTAAACTCAGTTGTCCCTCTACTACAATTTTGATTTTTTGAGTTTGATTTGAGGTAAACTATTTTCTTTCGTTTCTGAGGTTGAATGATCTAAAAAGCCTTTGTTTAGCTAATAATTTTGACTGTGGAACTTCATGTTTTGATTTTTAAATGTTTTCATATATCGCTATCAAAAATATTTTGTACACTACATCGGGGCCGTAGTTCCTTATGGAGCTGTTGTTGCGGAAGCTAAATGATGAATGTTCCGGCGGATAACTCTTTTCTGTTCCGATGCCGCGATTTTATTGTTTTAATTTTCTTTTCTTTGCACTAGTGGAAAAGTTTTTTGACTATTGATCAGAGGGCTAGTATTTTTAGTCTCCAACATGACGACGGCATTGAGCTCATCATCACCAACATTTAGTCATTGAAACTTTCGATCGCCGTGGTTTTTCATTTGAAAGTGGAAGCTGTGGTCTATTTTTTCCCGCCATTGCGGCTGAATAGAAAACTATCTTTCTGATGTTTAGTTGATTTATCTGTCGATGCATTTATAGTTAGTTCACCATTCCTCCAATTTCCAATGATGTGCTATTGTTGCGGAATCCGTAGTCCTTACGTCTTCCACCGTTGCGGCTCCTTAATGAACGAACCATCCGAATTGTAGTTTTTTTTTTTGCCCGCCGATGAGAGTGTTGTTTTCACCTGATGCTTAGTATTTATTGTTTCCAACTATCGGTAGGGTTTTTCCCACCATTTTTGTTGTGTTGTTACTCTATTTTATGGGATGGCGGAGTTTTCCCATGGGTGCTGGTCGAATCGAGGCTTCTAGGATGAAGAGCGTAGTTTGGGGGTTTGGTGTTTTGAGGAGTGGTCGTTACTTTGTCCTTTTTCATGCTTTCATTGGAGGTTGTCGAATTGGCCCAGATGCGGCCTATATTGACATAAAAATTCTTTTTTTTGAACTTGTGTTTTTAGTTCGAATAGTGAATTTAGAGGATTTTTAGGCCCAGCTTGCAGGATTCTCTTTACCTTATATTTTCATGCTTTAAATTTGTTTATAGATCATTTCACAGAATGCATGTATTGATACAATTTGTGTTACTTTGTCAAATGCTAAGTGATATAAGGATTGGTTATTCATGACAAGGTGATTGCTGCGGTAGAGAAGACATGTCTAGAAGACAAAGCATAAGAAAAGAGGCAGCAAGGAAGGAAGAGAAATAAAATGCAGAAGCAGAGATGAGGAAAGAAAAGAAGAAAGTCAGGTCTAAGCTCAATAGGATCTAGCAAGGGACCAATGGATTACTGAGAATAATCAATAGAAGCAGAGGCCTAGGCTTGGAAAAGTTCGTCAGTTACCAAGCTGGTCCCTTTTCATAAAAGTGCTTTTAAATCTGAAATATGAAATGTAACATTTGTATGAATCATGAGCACTCACAAAAGGACAAAATTGTGAGATTAAAATGGTTGGGGGAGCCCAAAGGTCACCGAGGGGCAGCCCAAGATTTTTGCTTGTAGTATAAGTATAGGAGAGTTAGATAGTAGAAGGACTTTTTCCCAAATAGATTTGTGAGAGTATAATGCAAGAAGAACTATTTCCTTTTGCATAAATAAATTACAAGTTTCCTGTTGGAGAAAGCTTTGTTGAAGGTTTCAAATGTTGTGCAATGGATTTGTTGAATGTGAACTATTTCATTTTCAGCTGTTATCCACTAGCTGTGAGATCGTTCTAACTCTTTGAACCTATGTTCTTGTTATAAATGTGCTCTAATTTATTCTATGAAATTTACACTATGAGAAATGAATGTTGTTCATGAACAATTAATTATCTGGTTTTTCATGTATCTATAAATGCTCATGTGTTTTTAAAAGAGTAACAGCTATCTGTAATTTTTCTTAATGCATGCGCAAAATAGATTACTCATTGATAAATGATAATCTTGCTCCCTGGGGACAAGTTATATAGTTAGTTTTAGTTTTTCTTGTTGTGTGTGGTTTAGATGCGAGAGAGTTAAGACAAGAGGTAAGAACTTGCGCATGACATTGTGACTGCTCCTTGTATTCTCTATCAATCTTCATTTTTAGATAGGAACTTGCATCTCATACTTAAATACAAAAACTAAAAAACATACACGGTGGACCAATTCATAACCTGTAAAACCCTTTAATTTTGTTACTTGATCTATGGTAGTCGGACCGTAAATCGGACGGATTACCCATACCAAATAGTAACAGGTTAGTTGGGAACATTTAATAGGGAGAATCCCTAACTGTTGTTACCTATGATTTTCTAGGCCTCAATAGTTTTTGGCACTAGAAGGAGGGCCGCTAGTGCATGGATGGCCGAGGAAACTTATTTTCTCGAGATTATTCCGCTGGTGATAGTTTTGAAAGCAGTTTGTTTCCTTGTTCATACCCCTGTTCACTCACCACCTCATTCTCCACTCAGACTCATGGAAAACATGAATGCAAATCAGCCACCCAACCCACCAAATCGACCACCTGCTTGGAGGGCTAGGTCACCTTTAAACCTGGCACCCCCTCTACATGACTTACCTCAAGCTTTTGAGAAAATGCCACCCAAGTTTGACCCAAGTGAAAATATTTGAGTAGATGATCATTTACAAAGCTTTTACTTGGCCATAGAAGGACTAAGGGGTGGAAAAATATGAAGATGTAGTTTGCGGATTGCTTCTGCATACCCTGAAAGGAGCAGCAACCTCATGGTATTTTTCTTTGCCTACAAACTCAATCACAGACTGGGATACTTTTGAACAAATATTTAGAAGTAAGTATGCAGTCCAGAAAACTCATGCAGCGTTAATGAAGGGGTCATGCACTTTGAAGAAAGAAAGAAAAGAAAAAGTGCATAGTTTCACCCAAAGGTCTGCTACTTACCTTAAGAATTTTTCTGCAACTGATAAACCGTCTGATAATGTTTTGATCGAATACTATACTTCAGCTTTAGGGCCTGACTTGGCCATGTTTTCCAAGATGCAAGTCAAGGCTACGTTGTCAAAAACTTATGAAGAAGCCGAGAGAGTAGAAGCTGAAAGAGAGAGCATAGAAGATTATCCTGAGCAATTAGCAGAAAAAACTTTTGGTAAGAAATCCTTATTACTATATAAGCCTAAGGAGGAGCAGTCACATGACTTTGAAGGAATGTTGAAAATGATGCAGAAACTATCTAACAGAATAATAGATCTGGAAAAGGAAAAAAAAGCTCGAAAATCTTATAAGCCTTACTATAAAAGGAGAGAGGACAACAATCAATCTAAGCCTCCTCCACATAGTCCTGCATCAATGAATTTAACGGAGGTGGGTATGGATAATTTTTGCACCTTTCCTTAGCAGCCTCATTCTGAAAAAAATTGCCCTCAATGGATCAATTCGATGACATTAGTAATGAATCAGCTATTGGACTTGAAACTAACAAAAGCTGATGATGAGGAGGAAAAGGGAAATAAATTTACAGAAAAAACAAGAGGATGATGCTCTGGTTTTATGGGGCTGTGTCTCATTTTTTGATACACAAGATGAAAATTCACTGAAACAGGAAGACATATAAGAAACAAATGTAACAACAAAAAGTCAAGGTTTATTAAGTAAAAACAATTTAATTCTTTCCAAAATTAAGAAATTTCAAGAGAAGATGAAGAAACTACAAAAGAACAACTCAGATGATAAAATAACTGAACTTACTATTAGCAATCAAGATCCAAAACAAGTCAACATGCTTGTTAGACCTATTGAAGACAAAGATGATAATATCAAGGAAAATATCAAGGAACCTGAGATGGGGTACGAATTGTTAAAAACACTTGAAGTACCAGAGGAGGAACTTCCCACTAACAACCAACCTGTAGAAGAGATTGTTGAAGCAAGTGTGGGAGGTAAGACCAAGTTTAAAACCCCACCTTTCTTCCTAATCCTTGATATTTTAAATCATAATGTGCACAATTTTTTAGTAGACTCAGGGTCATCAGTCAATGTGATTCCATTATATATCTACAAAAAGATTAATGGGAAACCTAAAACTACTACTTGGGAGGTTACTTTAGACAGGACCAATGTGAAAGTAGTCGGGGAAATGGAAGATGTTCTGATTCGCTTATCTGCAAATGAAAACATATGTCAGTACATTGATATTGTAGTAGTAGACATACTTGAAGGCTATGGACTTATTTTGAATCGAGTCTGGTTAGCAAGACTAAATGGGTATTTTGCTTCAGACTGGTCACACTTGTGGTTGCCTCAGAAGGGAAGTACGAACCAGATTAAAATATTAAGAGATCCCCACATGAAGCACAATGTTACTAAATTGGAATAAAAAATGACCCAGTGAATTCCGTGTTGGGAAATCATCTAATTGAGCTAGAACCTGGAGACTACCAAGAAGAAGAAGCTAGCAGTACATCAGACACCCAACCCGATCTCCTTCGATTTTCATGGGCTGATGAGATTGATTGTAAAATAGTAGATGTAGTTTTTGATTCAGGTACAATAGAATTAGATAATGGTTAGTTTTTTTTCATTCTGTAGTCAAGACTAGCCCCTTAACTTACAAGTTGCCAGATTTATAGGGGTGGGCAGAGGACTAACGAGTTAGTGGTTTAGTTCTCAAACTTTATTTTGTTTTTCTTGATTTTTGTTTCTAGATTATCTTGTACATAAATAAATTGATTTGGTTGTTTATTTTGATGTACTTTATTTCTGTTTGTTCTAGTTTAGATTTTGATGGATTTCAATAAAAGAAGCAAACTTTTGGTTGCATGGAGAGTATCAGAATTTTGGATTAACTAAAATCCTTGATTATAAGACTGTGTACTATTGTTTTATCTAAAAGAATTTCTTCTAGTTAGCAGTTTTCCTAAATGGCTATGAACACATTGAAGTCCTACTTAATCTTTGTAAAATAAATCAGGATCAAAAGGTCTGGAATACTATTTCGAGGCTCCATCAATCTCACATTTAATAAATGTCCTAGGGAGTGACAACAAAATACCCATGGAAGGGACGCAAGGCAAACAATATATTATATATAAATGATCCCATGCCAAGAATTGAAAGCCAAAAGGAAAATAAGAGTCAAGAATCTCTTGAGAAAGCAATATGTATCAAAACAAAGTACTAAATCATATGAGTACAAAATTGCCAAAGTTCTTCTCCATCCGTGAGTTGAAAATTAAATACATCTCTCACACAAAAGGACACTATGGATAGAGGATACTGAATAAAAATTCAGAAAGAAAGGTATGCAGGAGGACTCAAAAAAGACAAAAGTCCAAAAGCACAAAAAGTGAAAAATGGCATGGGAATGAGGAACAAATGAATATTTATGTTTAGCATATGTTACAATCCTGTGGTGTCCAAGCTGGAAGCTACCCGAAGACAGAGGTAAAAAAATTAAACTCATATTCCTGGCCTCGAAAGAGTTATCTTGAATTTGAAATCTTGGTTTCCATTTTCCTAAATTGGACTATCATCAATGATTAAAAGTACATACATTTTCCATTTGGGAAATCCAGACATCTAGAAGAATTCAACATGTTGGCTTTATTGTCAAATTGTTTGTTACTTAAGGAAGAAATTGTCCAAAGATCTAATTTCACCAGGTAGTCGCCAATTGTTGAAACTGTAACTATTTCCCAAATTTTCTAAAAGTTTTGGACCCTCCTTGTTGATTTTATCTATCTTGGTTTTATTTTGATTCCTAAACTCGGTTGTCCCTTTGCTACAATTTTGATTTTTTGAGTTTGATTCGAGGTAAACTGTTTTCTTTTGTTTCTGAGGTTGAATGATCTAAAAAGCCTTTGTTTAGCTAATACTTTTGACTATGGAACTTCAAGTTTTGATTTGTAAATGTTTTCATATATCCTTATGGAGCCACCGTTGCGGAAGCTAAACGATGAATGTTCTGGCGGATATAGCTCTTTTCTGTTCTTATGGCGCGATTTTATTGTTTTAATTTTCTTTTCTTTGCGCTAGCGGAAAGGTTTTTTGACTATTGATTGGAGGGCTAGTATTTTTAGTCGTAGACACGGTAGCGGCGTTGAGCCTATCATCATTGACATTTAGTCATTGAAACTTCCGATCGCCACGGTTTTTCATTTGAAAGCGGAAGCCGTAGTCTATTTTTTCCCGCCATTGCCGCTGAATAGCACACTATCTTTTTGATGTTTAGTTGTTTTTTCTACCGATGCATTTCTAGTTAATTCACCATTCCTCCAATCGCCAATTATTTCCTATTGTCATGGAATCCGTAGTCCTTATGTCTTCCACCATTGCAGCTCCTTAATGCACTAACCATCCAACTTGTAGTTTTTTTTTTCGCCCACCGATGAGAGTTTTTTTTTCACCCAATGCTTAGTATTTATTGCTTCGAACTGTCGGTAGGGTTTTTCTCTCCATTTTTGTTGTGCTATTACTCTATTTTATGGGATGGCATATTTTTCCCATGGGTGTTGCTCGAGTCGAGGCTTCTGGGATGAAGAGCGCAGTTTGGGGGTTTGGTGTTTTGAGGAGTGGTGGTTACTTTGTCATTTTTCATGCTTTCATCGGAGGTTGTCGAATTGTCCTAGATGCGGCCGGGATTGAGATAAAAATTCTATTTTTTGGACTTGTGTTTTTAGTTTGGACAGTGGATTTAGAAGATTTTCAGGCCCAGCTTACAGGATTCTCTTTACCTTATATTTTCATGCTTTAAATTTCTTTATAGATCATTTCATAGAATGCATGTATTGATACAATTTGTGTTACTTTGTCAAACGCTAAGTGATCTAAGGAATGGTTATTCATGACAGGGTGATTGCTGTGGTAGAGAAGAAATGTCTAGAAGAAAATGCAGAAGAAAGGAGGCAGCAAGGAAGGAAGAGAAAGAAAATGTAGAAGCAGAGATGAGGAAAGAAAAGAAGAAAGTCAGGTTTAAGATCAATAGGATCTAGCAAGGGACCAATGGATTAATGAGCATAATCAATAGAAGCAGAGGCCCAGGCTTGGAAAAGTTTGTTAGTTACCAAGCTGGTCCCTTTTCATAAAAGTGCTTTTAAATCTTAAATCCGAAATGTAATGTTTGTATGAATCATGAGCACTCGCAAAAGGACAAAATTGTAATATTAAAATGGTTGGGGGAGCCCAAAGGTCACCGAGGGCCAGCCCAAGAGTTTTTCTTGTAGTATAAGTATAGGACAACTAGATAGTAGAAGGACTTTTTCCCAGATAGATTTGTGAGAGTATAATGTAAGAAGAACTATTTCCGTTTGCATTAAGAAATTACAAGTCTCCTATTGGAGAAAGCTTTGTGGAAGTTTTCAAATGTTGTGCAATGGATTTGTTGAATGTGAACTATTTCATTTTCAGTTGTTATCCACTAACTGTGAGATCGTTCTAACTCTTTGAACCTATGTTCTTGTTATGAATGTGCTCTAGTTTATTCTATGAAATTTCCACTATGAGTAATGAATGTTGTTCATAAACAATTAGCTATCTGGTTTTTCATATATCTATAAATGTTCATGTGTTTTGAAAAGAGTAACAACTATCTGTGATTTTTCTTAATACACGTGCAAAATACATTACTCATTGATAAATGATAATCTTGTTCCCTAGGGATAGGTTATATAGTTAGTTTTAGTTTTTCTTGTTATGTGTGGTTTAGATGCAAGAGAGTTAAGAGGAGAGGTAAGAACCTGCGCATCACATTGTGACCGCTCCTCATATTCTCTATAAATCTACATTTTTAGATAGGCACTTGCATCTCATACTTAAATACAAAAACTAAAAAACATACACGGTGGACAGAGCCGTAACTTGTAAAACCCTTTAATTTTGTTACTTGACCTATGGTAGTCGGACCGTAAAACGGACAGATTCCCCATACCAAAGAGTAATGGGATAGTTGGGAACATTTACTAGGGAGAATCCCTAACTGTTGTTACCTGCAATTTTTCAGGCCTCAACAACTTGATTGGGTTGTTTCCTCTGGTTAGAAGTAGGAGTAAATAGCAGAATAAGCTCGCAAGAATGCAGATTCTTTTCAGTATGTTGGGTTGTAGTAGTATATTGTCATTTCAGAGGTATGTGTTCAGAGTTTGAGAAAGTTGCAAAGATTTGGTAAATGACTCCATCACCCAATGAATAAGGAACAAGGTCTATAGGTTCTTGAAGCCTCACAAGGAGGACTTCATCCTGCAACAAGAGCCAGATGTTATAACTAGATCTTGTTCTTTGTTTATATATTCTTTTTGTCCTAATTTTAAACCGTTGGTTTAAAATGATTTTACATTTTATGTTGATTTTAAGAAATTTTGACAATTGGTCATTTTTGTTGGATTTAATGCTTTTAATGGTTGAATTATTTCATTAATTTAGTTTTAAGGTTTTTATTTTGGGCTTATTAGTTAATATGTATATATTTAAGCTTTCAAAAACTTATAATAAAATTTTATTCCAAGTTTGATTTATAATCTAACCCTCATTTTTGAGTCCTTTGTCAAATATTTTCATGAGGAGATTCTTGTAGTAGCTCTGTTTTTCCTGTTTTTGTTAATATCATTGGGAGCAGATTACGAGATGATGGAAACAAATTATGGAAAACCAAAAGAGGTTTTTGTCCAAAACAGACTTATGCACAAAAACCTTTCTCAAGTTTGTAACACCTATTATCGTTTGAGAGATTCAAATTCATCTTTGTGGCCTATTTTCAGGGTTTGAATTATTTAATAATTTCTTGTTTTAGTCACAAATTTCCAGCATGTATTCCGATCAATTGAAGGGGAATTTTTAAAAACCAAGAGAGGTTTTTTAATAACATACTAATTTAAAAGCACCTCTCTCAGGTGTTGCACAGGTGCTCAAGATCGAGAGATATGAAGGAGTCTTTGAGACCCAAATTTTTAGAAATTCGCCAAATTTCCCCAAATTCGATTTGTTATTTTTGGGTTAATTGTCTTTAAAGATTTTGAGTTATAATGTAAATAATTGATGTAAATGTTTCAAATTTAGACCTAGAAGGTATTTATGGAACTACTTTACCTTTGTAATGATAAAAGGAAGAAAAACATACAGTTTTGTGGTGGGATTTTTCACTCAAGGAGAAGCTTTTGAAGCTTTGATTTCTCAAGCTAGCATTTTTATAACTCTTATGTAAGTGGATGACTGTTATTGATTATATATAAACTGATAAGCCCTTTTACCTGTCATGATTTTTCATTTCTGATTTGGTTGATTTCTCAGTCTATAATTTCATGTCCTGTTTAAAGGTTTATTCATGTAAATGCTTGTAGCCTATGGGTGGAATTAGTATTTCATGTGTAATGTTTATGGCTTATTGGGATGTGTTTGATCCCCAATTTATCCAATTTGCATGATTTAGTTCTGGACTAGCTTATGGATGTTTATTTCCTCCTTGATGATGAATTTTTTAAAAAACCAAAAGCATAGACCAAAACCCTAAAACCTATTTTATTTAATTTTACTTTTGAGATTATGTTGGCTTGTTCTTTAGTAGTTTGAGAACAATTTCTGGCACTAACAGGATCAAAGCATAGAAAACCTTATTCTCTTTTCCCTTAATGTGCTTTAGCTCTAAATGGTACTCACTAAGGAAATCCAACCACCTAGATTTCCTTGCATTCAGAACCGATTGATCAAATAAATACTTTAGACTCATATTGTCTATCTTCAGAAGGAACTTCCTTCCCATGAGGTAGTTCCTCCACATCCTTAAAGCATGGATGATGACATATAACTCAAGATCGTGTGTAGGGTAATCCTACTCATATTCTTTTAACTTCCGTGATTCATAACAGATTGCATGATTGTTCTGCAAGAGGACTCCTCCAAGTCCTTCATTGCTTGAATCCGTTGAAACAACAAAATCCCCATTAGGATTTGCAATTCGTAACACCGGTGTGGTCATCAAAAGATGCTTAATCTTTTTTAAAACTTTCTTCACACTTAGTCGTCCATAAGAACTTACTTTCTTTCTTCTGCAAAGTAGTCATGGGGAAAGCAATTCTCGAGAAGTTCTCAATGAACTTTCGATAATATATAACTAATCCCAAAAAGGACCTAATGTTTGTGACACTAGTAGGGGTAGGCCAATCCTTTATGGATTTAATATTTTCTGGGTCCACAGCTATCCTTGTCTCAGAGATAATGTGACCTGAATACTATATCTGTGATTTATAAAAATCACATTTGCTAAACTTAGCATAAAGCTAGTGTTCTCTCAACACTTGTAGTTCTATGCGAAGTTGTTCTTCATGTTCTTCTTTATTCTTCGAATAGACCAGTATGTCGTCTATAAATACAAAGAAGAACTTATCCAGATAACCACTAAATATGTTGTTCATCATACGCATAACATTCGTGGGTACATTGGTCAACCTGAATGACATCACTACAAACTCGTAGTGCCCGTACCTTGTACGAAAGGCGGTTTTTTGAATATCATTGTCGCGAATCCGTACCTGATGGTACCCGGATTGAAGGTCAATATTTGAAAATATTTTGGATCCTCCCACTTGATCGAACAATTCATCTATATTAGGGAGTGGATAATGGTTCTTGATAGTCATTTTGTTCAACTAACGATAATCGATGCACATCCGCATCGTACCATCCTTTTTCTTTACGAACAATATCAGTGCTCCCCAAGAAGACAAATTGGGTTGGATATACCCTTTCTCTATCAATTCCTGCAGCTATAGTTTGAGTTCCACCAACTCAGGTGTACTCATGTGGTAAGGGGATTTGGAAGTCGGAACTGATCGAGGGGTCAATTTGATGGAAACGTTTATGTCTCATTTTGGAGGTAATCCTATGATTTCCTTGAGAAACATATCCTTGAATTATTCAAGAATGAGGAATTCTTATATGCATTTCTCTCTATCAAACTCTATGTCTCGGATGTTCACTACAAACAACTTGCAGCCCTTCCTCACGCATCTCTTTTCTTGTAAGGAAGATATTTTCCTTACATAAACTTTCTTTGAAATCCCCTGAACCTTCACTTGGCTCCCTTGGATATTAGTACACAAGATAGACTTGTGTAAGCAATCGAGCATGACATGGTGCTATTCCAGCCAGTTGATGCTGATAAGTACATTGTACAATCCTAAAGGTAAGATGTTTAGGTTTACTTTCATAGGAAAACCATTCAGGTTTACCTCACATTCTTTAACAATTTCTGAAACTTTTCATTTCGTACCTATGGCTAACTGTACCATCCAAGGTTTATCATGTTTTACTTTTCCTAGTTTGCATTCATCAACAATTTTTGGTGAAACATATCTCCGGTAAGCACCGATATCAATAAGTATTGAAATAGAAGTTTTCAATATCTTACCTTCTATCTCAACCATTATAGCTTGATGATATACCTGCCGGCCATCCAATGCTGCATAAATCCGTAGTGTTCTAGCTATGTCCTCAACAGTTGGTTCTTCTTCTAAGTTGTGCAAGATCCCACTGGTCTTCTTCTTACAATATTGGGAATAACAAGGCCCATTACATTTCCAGCACTTGATCTGTAGTGGGGTAGCATTGGCTCCACTTGCTACTAGCTTGTTAACATTAGCTACTGGTACATAAGGATTCGTACAATATTTATTAAATTTCTTGCTCGCATGAAATATGTTATTTTGCTTTCTGTATTGCTATGGGTTATACCTAGGTTTGGAGTTATCAAAAAAGTTCTTAGACTTATCTCATTTTTGGTTGATGTTCTTTTCCCTTAGCTATCCATAATCATAACAAATCCTAGCTTTGTGTAGGGTGGTATCCAAGGGCTTAGGCATGTTGAATGCAATATTGTCCCAAAAACCAAGAGGAAGAAATCCTAGGAACTATTGGATATTTACCTTTTCTTCTTTGATGTATGGTACATAATGCAACAGATCTAGAAATCTGTTAATAAACGCATCTATAGTCATGGATCCCATGCATAGTTCGTGAAACAATTTCACTTTTTTGTCGAAGAACCTTTCCGACATATATTTCTCTTAGAAAGGTTTTTGGAAGGTATCCCAACGTATTTCTCTTAGCTCAGCTTTCTTGGTGTGTTATAAATCTCTCCACCATCTTGCTGCCTTTCCATTCAAGTTATAGATGGAAATACGAGCATTCATCTCACTTGAGTGGTTATGAACCTGAAAATATTTGCTCATTCCCAACAGCCACTCTTTAGCCTTCTCCCTAGTGTTTACTTCACCTTCATAGGTTGGGGATTTTATTTTTATAAACACCCCCTAAATACTATCATTGCTTCTTTGTTTCTTTCTTCGGGGAGAAAGAGAGTCATTACTAGAAGGACTGTGATGATCTCCTTTCGGTGCTTGAGGGGTATGTTCCTCTTTTGCTTCTTCTCTTGAGATGCTGACCCATTTATCGTAAGGTTCTCTTTTGGAGATGTCTTTGGACTGGGTAGGTTTACCTTGTGGGATTCCTCCTGTCATATTTCTTAGTAATACTTCATTTATAGCTTGTTGTTCTTTTCTTTTGTTCAGCATGTCTTCTCTGAGACTTCGCAATTATGCTTGAAGACTCTGTATAGTATTCAAAATATCAGAATTCAGCTCCACCACCAGTTCTACTTCTAGGGTGGGGGTGTTCACCCTTCTATTAATTCTTGCACATGATCTAGGAACTAGGAATCAAAATCATCAAAGAATTATTAACAAATACTCATGAATTGGAAATAATTGGAACTAGAAATGGTTTCCTCTCTGTATATTTAATAAACAATAAAAGGTTACAATTCCAATGTTGAGCAATGGCTTAACTCCATGAAGAATTCAAATACCTAAGGAGACAATTCAAATTCAGTGAGTGAGTCTAGCTTAACTGACTCTCAACCATTCAATCTCACTCAGTTAATCACTTGACCAAAACCCTAATTGACTCACCAAACCCTAACTGAAGTCGGAGTGCAATAAATGACCTAATCTCAACTGAAGGAGATCAAACACATGTCATAGCAAACCAACCATCAAGTGCTAGTACTGCATGACTCCAATGAACCCTGATGAGGTTAACTGAAGCTGAATTGGCCATTAGAAGTTGGTGGAGGCGCCTTGTTGACTCCAGTTCATTAAATAATAATAAATAATCATTAAATAATATATTTAACGAATGGAGGTGCCTTAACTGATTGTAACTGACTGGTTGAACTGAATGTAACCACCAGTTAGCAATCAGGTGCATTAATGTCACACAGATCACCCCTAGAGTGCTCCAGTTAGCCTCCTTGACTGTAGGAGAAGGCTAAGTTAGCCTCCTTGACTATAGGTAGGCATGGGAGTGACTAGGATGATGGTAATTAATGCTTCACTGATGTCAATTAAACTTAGGATAGTGGTTTAACTAGGCCAATTTGACTGAAAGAGTGTGTATGATGGTAGATGTCTCCAACACCCCCCCTTAAGCTATACTTAGGAATATTTAGAAAACAAGATGCATAAAAATGCTAGGGCCCTGGCAACAAAGGCCATAGGTCACCCTGTACAATAAAGTAACTACTTAATATAACTAAGAAAACAGGAAAAACCTCATGGTAAAAATACCCCCCCTCAAACTAAGCAGTAAATCAAGAATTGGTTCTTCTATGCAGCAACATCCTGAGACTTTGCATGTGAACCTATGAATCCAAACTAAATGAATATGTCTGGAGGAATCTTGCACTTTGGAAGAAAAACAATGCACTCAACTGAATCAGAAATATAAGCAACCGCACGGTGAAAACTGGACCCATGTAGAGTAACTGAAATCATCTAAAGAGAGAACAAATGTTCTTGAGGATTCGAACCATGGGTGGAACACTCAAGAAATTGATATGTTTAAGCTTTGAACAGCAAACCATCATTGGTAAAATCAGCCCCAATTTTTAGGAGCAAGTGTCCAAGCGGATGCAGAATGTCTTCCTCTTTACTAGTTCTGTGAGGAGATGAGCTTGTGACCAAAGGTAGAGAATCCCTAGGAATCTGGAGACCGAATGCTTGAGATCCATAATATGATATATATTCTAAAATATCTAATGGATCACAAAATAAAATATCAGCAACCTCATAAGAGGAAACTAACACCAAATCCCCAGCAGCAAAATTGAAGAAGAACTGCAGTACTTGATTTTTCACACCAGAATTGGTGAGAGCAGCTACAAGCATGACTGAAAGCTCTTGAATTTTAAAATATGAACAAAATAATATCATATCAGAATTTAAATCATATCTAAATAAGTTCACAACAGATCCAAAACTATGAAATGAAATCAAATCCCCAGCAGTAGTTTTGTAGGAGACTTGCGGTACTTGTTTCTTCACACCGTTGATGAGAACAGCTACAAGCAGTACTGAAGGTTTATGAACCAATAAATATCAGATAATATCCAAATAAGATCATATCAGATCCAATAAGGTTCATATCAGATCCAAAATTATGGTCAACCGAGACAGTGGATGCACAGTTTTCTTCTTCTTCAAAATTCTGAATTTTGGTGCATGCAATCCTGCAGGAATTTGCTGAAAGATCTAGATCATGGGGAGCGAATGTGTCACTCTTATAATCTGATATTTCTTCTAAAATATCCAATTTTTTACATATTTGCACACCAGAAGCAACATTAGAGGAAGAAAATTCAAATTTCTCCTTACTTTCGGAAGCAATTACTGGTAAATTTTACACAGAATTCAAAGGAAAATCACCGGTGAATGTTTGCATGGAAGTGCAACAACATTTTTCTTCAATATCAGAGATTCGAATGTCTTCTTCTGTTTCAGAAATATGAGAAGATGAGATATCAGAGATCTCATGAATTTGCGGAGCATCAGGAGAAGGATTCACTTCATGGAGACTTTCTTCAATTCGAATTGAATGTGTAGAAGATTCTGCTTCATCTTCATATTGAACAACTTCATCAGAGAGAGTAGAGGCCAATAATTTTGAGTAAAAAAATCTTGTGGTGTTGGATGTAATCTCCAAAGTACTATTATGATCCTCATTATGCTTACCAAAGGTTCTTTCCAATATTGTCCAGACTTCCTTTGGGTATTCAGCAGAACAATATAGGTAGTACAAGCTATCATCAAGGGCCATACCTATTGTTCCAAAATATCTATCACAGTCATTTAGCCGGTCATTCTCATTCTCATAAGACTCTTTTCCAAGTCCAAGAGACATCTCATAGAGACCTCGTCTCTTCAGAGATGCAATCATCTTCAACTTCCATTCTGAATAGCTTGTGAATGGGGTGAGAAGAGGGATTGATGAGTCCATTCAAAGTTTTACCTGTTAAGACCTGCAAATAAAAACAAAAAGGGCACCGTAAGGTCAGACAGCCTGCACATTATAGGCTTTCATCACACCCAGCATAGTCAATCAAGCAAGCTTGATCAACAAGTTCTTTACTTGGGATATTAAGTGGTAAGCCTTGGCTTCTGGTGCAATGCTGGAATTTTGAGCTATTGCTCACTTCTCATGGAGAAATCTATCAAAAATCTTGTTCTTGAGAGATTGTTCTTCGTCCCGCCGCATGCTCTGATACCATATTAATTCTTGCACATTATCTAGGAACTAGGAATCAAAATCATCAAAGAATTATTAACAAATACTCATGAATTGGAAATAATCGGAACCAAAAATGGTTTCCTCTTTGTATATTTAATAAACAATAAAAGGTTACAATTCCAATGCTGAGCAATGGCTTAACTCCATGAAGAATTCGAATACCTAAGGAGACAATTCGAATTCAGTGAGTGATTCTAGCTTAACTGACTCTCAACCATTCAATCTCACTTAGTTAACCACTTGACCAAAACCCTAATTGACTCACCAAACCCTAACTAAAGTCGGAGTGCAATAAATGACTTAATCTCAACTGAAGGAGATCAAACACATGTCATAGCAAACCAACCATCAAGTGCTAGTACTGCATGACTCCAATTAACCCTGATGAGGTTAACTAAAGCTGAACTGACCATCAGAATTTACTGGAGGTGCCTTGTTGACTCCAGTTCATTAAATAATAATAAATAATCATTAAATAAGCATTAAATAATACATTTAATGAATGGAGGCGCCTTAACTGATTGTAACTGACTAGCTGAACTAAATGTAACCACCAGTTAGAAATTAGGTGCATTAATGTCACACAGATCACCCCTAGAGTGCTCCAGTTAGCCTCCTTGACTGTAGGCAGGCATGGGAGTGACTGGGATGATCGTAATTAATGCTCCACTAATGTCAATTAAACTTAGGATAGTGGTTTAACTAGGCCAATTTGACCAAAAGAGTGTGTATGATGGTAGATGTCTCCAACACCTTCCTTGCCAACTATTATCTTCCTCAATGTTCATAAACTGAACTGTTCAGTAAAAGTTTCCTGAAATTTCAAAAATTTTAAATATAAAAAAAAAGTTCATGTTAATAACAAATTTGATATCATACTTTGTTTTCCTTCTAGTAATTGCTTGGTGCGCCCATAGGTCTCTTAGTATTGAAACTGGGCTCTAATACCACTTGTAATGTCCCAAAAAATTGAATTTTTTTTATTTATTAGGCTAGTAAAAACAACCTATACAGAACAATATTTGAATTGCGGAAATATATCGTACACTACATGTACCAATGTTTACTCGTAATCTGTTCTTATGTTCTGTCATTTTACTTTTAGTCATTATTATTAATGTATTTTACTTACGATGTCGTACTGTTGTTTACTACTTAGTTTTTTCTACATAGTATTAGTCATTATTTATAAATTCCTAACTTAACTTTGTTTGTGGAAACAAAGTGAGCGGAGTGGCAGGACTTGTTCTCCCATGACGGTATAAGAGGTAAAATTGTTTACTTGTCTGCAAGCCTACTTATTTCTTAGAACTAAGGAACCTCTTCTATTTACGTATGAAGACTATACCTAGCGACCGAGGTTTAAAGAGCGCTAAACATTGTGGTTATTAGCATACCTACAGTTTGTTAATATGGTCCTTTACCGACACAACTTGTTAGCAAGGTACACTCTATTTCCATTTATTTATTTAACCTAGATAGTTTATCTATGTTATCTCTACTAATCAATATATTTATAATTCATGTTTTTTTTTACTTTATTAAAACATTAACATAACCTAATGTTTCTATTTGCAGGTTATAAATTGGCTCGAGATCAGACTTGGATTTTATTATAGGCAAAAGATATTACCATGGCATACTTCGTATGCAATGGTTCTTAAGCTTGATGCTTATGACAAAGGGGAGATAAATTCTTAAGCTTTAAACCTATGGTTTACATGTTACCTATATTACTTATGCCTTGTGGCTTTGACTTTGGATTAGCGCATGCCATGCATGGACTATGCATTTAAATGTAACTTTGTAATATTCTAAGACCTACATTAAGTATTGGGGTGGAAAATATAACATATGGTTAAACCATATGTTAATGGGCTTTAAGACTTGCATGGGGATGGAGACTTTCATTATTGCAATGATACCAAACTATGGAAAAGTGGGTTTTGGCCTTGATGATGGACACAAGATGGTGCTATTCATGCACCTTAGTTTTTGTGGCAGCCCAAGCTTAGGTATTGGCTCAAGATGGACTTGTCATTCATTTTGGCTGTTTGGGGTTTGGTATTGGCTATGCATAGGGGAAATGGAGGAGACCTCAAGGGAATCGAAGGTAAGTGTCGTTGACTTCCTAACAGTGTTTGTTAACTTTTTATGTGGTTTCAACAGTTCATGATCCTCATCCTTCATCGTTCATGGTTGTAGGTACTCGGGCTAGTGCAAAGAGGGATAAATAGACAAGCTTCGCTATCCAGGAAAGGACAATTTCACATGGTGCAAGGTAATCTTGTTAACAAGCTTATCCTTTCCACCTCTTGACCTGATGGGCAGAATTGTGTTTTGACTTATTACCTGGTTGGGGGTTTTTACTGTGGGGTTTCGAATTCACCTTCAGGCTTGTGATGAACAGTCTTGGGTTTTTATAGTTTAAGGATTTTAAGCCATGGATGCGAATCATGGTTCCCTTACAGGATCTGTGTATGAATTATGTTAATGTAACTTCTATTTTGGATTGGGGATTTTATGCCTAGGCATGACCATTGCTTACAATGGTGCCAAAGCCCATGGTGTGACTCTGTAATACTTGACTTACGATATTGGAATTCCTATGCATAATATATATTGTGTTTATGAAATGGCAATGGTTATTGCACTTACTGTGTATGTGTTGAATTTATGCTGTGCTATTTGTTTGCTTCGTGGTTTAAATGTGGCATTCTCCTTCGTTTATGGAATGTGCAATAAGTGTTTATGTTTAGTTGTAATCATTGACAACAAAAGGGTGAGGCCATGCCATGTATGGAATTTTCTCTTCCCAGGGTTGTTGCGATGGTTTAGTTTGTTGCAATCCTTTACTATGTCAATTTAATTGATGGATTATGGACTGTGGAGAAACCATGAGGGTGAACCCACAACGGATCTCGTTATTGTAGGTGAAATCATTTAGAGTGTTAGTTTGTTGTTTGCATGTTCTATGTAGTTTATTTTAAAAGGAAGTGGACTGCGTAAGGGCCATGGGGTAAACCCATGATGCGTTCATCGTTGTATGTTGACTTTAAAAAGGGTTTGTGTAATAATTATTTTGGCCG
>LPNX011030256.1:166592-198794 GCA_001517045.1 Pseudotsuga menziesii | reverse complement strand
AATAATCATAGTGCAGAGCTAAAGGACAAGGCCCCACCATCGATTTGGTTATGTTATGTTTCGGATTGGAATTGTCACCGATGGTATATTGGGACATACGGCACGTATTAAATTGTAGCATCATGTAAATGTGCATTTTAATTAAATGAACCCAACTAGCTATGTTCACTGCAACCATATTGAAAAGGGGCATGATTTCCTAAGGTTAAGGGGGGGGATTGATAAACCTGGATCCCGTGGGAAAAGCCATGTGTCACCACCCTATTTGATTGCTCATTTTTCCCTGTCTCATCCAACCACCCCCTTAACTATTTTGTTGTTAGTTGGGGCATCTAATTGCTGGCAGGAAAACCACTACGCCTATGCCTACACTCTTTCCATGACGCACCTTTTGGGTTGCGGATGGTCTTCCCACTATCCCGATTGTGAGCTGTTCATTTTTCCCATGCAGAGCGGAGTTAAAAGGGATTACAATTCTTGTGTGGGGTTCATTCTCCTCTTCCTCACTGACCGTTAGTCTGCATATCTGCACTTCCTCCTGCTCCTGTATGGAGTCTGGTTTTTTTTTACTTCGCCATTGTTTTTCCAACGTTGCTGCTGTGTCTAGACTATGCAATGTTCTGTTGCTTCATCATGACCTGTTACTGTGGTTTTCTCCTGTTGTTTTCCACCTTTGTTGGCTACGTTTTCCCTTGTGAATTGGCTGCAGTAGGCAGCTATGGGATTTTTTTGGCCACGATAGGGACAAGAACGATCCAGGGAGTTGCTTTTCCCCTATTAAAGCTTAATAGCTGGTTTGCTGCATGCACATAATGGTTTTGTCCTCGAACTGCATTGGAGTGGTGAATGAGGGTGTGATGTGCTTAATAAACCTGGTGGGTTAGGAACCACATAGACAAAGCTAGTGGGCTAGCTTTCTTCTCCACAACCCCTGAATAACACTGGAAGGGATATCAGGGTCTGAGGGACTACGTTGTAGAGAAAGGACTGATTTCCTTGTGTTGGGTGTGTGTGTGGGTGTTTTAGAATCTAGGCTGGTTCTAGTGTCAGTGTTTGTAACTCTTAAATGGCCTCACCAGCTTAGGATTTATCCTTTCCCTAGCTCCTAGATGGCCTGATAAACCCAACTTGGTTGGCTTGACTAATTATTTGTTCGCCTGATAAACCCAACTGTGTTGGCTTGGCTGAAATGTGTACCCTTGTGGTATTGTTATCCTCGACTATGTGTAAGCCTACTAGTTCCTTATTCCTTTTGGAATCATGCCCAGCTCAGCGGTGGCAGCGTTGTCGAGAGATTAAGGAGCACACGTGCCTATGGTTGGGTGGAACATTGCAACGGCATAGCTAGTTATGGAACAAGTTCTTTATAAGATAAGTATTCTTGCCTAACTTGTGTCTACAACCATATTTACCATTGATGAATGATGATGTAAATGTTAAATGTTGATTGATATGTTTTGCTTCCATTGTGTATATGAATGACTATGCTTCATAATATGTTTTATGTTTTTAAGTATCACGCTTAAGAATTATATGCATGTATGTTCATGTTCATGGGGATAGATGCCCGGTTGATTTGGTGTGTGGTAGCGTCCTCTTCGTCGGTCGGAGGGTCGGGGACGTTACAGTGTGGTATCAGAGCAAAGGTTGCAGCATGGACCTGAATGGGCCATGAAGATGTAGTGACAGAGCTTATGTTGCAACATTTGGGCCTCAGAGGGCCATGAAATATCAGTCAACAGAGGTAGGTTGCTCACTACCCAGAATAAACCAGGAGAAAGGGGTGATGACAAGAAAATTCACAAAAATTTTCGAAGTGCCAGAATTGTCAGCTCATCGGAAAACTTAGTGCGAAGTTCTTCCAATGCAGCAAAAAAGATAGTCTGAAGGTAACTTGATGGAAGGAATTGCACTTGTCACTCGTCGACCCATCGAAGAACGTAGTGCGAAGCTCCTTCGACATGACGAAAGTGTTAATTTGAAGCCCACCCGATGGCAGAAGGTTTTTTGAAATTTTTCTTAAGTGTTAAAATCGTCGGTGCATCAGAGAACTCAGTGAGAAGTTCTTCCGACACAGTGGAAGAATTAGTTTGAAGACCACCTGACGCTGACCATCGGCGATCAATGCCACTTATTTGAAGGAATCACCGATGACACGTCGATGGAGGATAGTAGATTAATCGACGACGGAGAGGAATTTGGAAATTTTTTACGAAGTAATGTAATCATTGGCGATCGAAGATGATTAGTTGATTGCATCACCGATGCTTAGATGATTATGTTGCTGATGCAGTGAAAATTTGATGAATACACTAGAAGAGATTGGAGGATTGTGCGCCGCCATTGTGGATGGCTAGGCAACTATGCTTCCGACGGGTAGAGCCTCCGACCGCTGATGTCGCAGAAGATAGTTGATCCGATGGTCGATGTGGCGAAAGATAGAGGAGGAAAGTTCTGAAAATTTTCTAAGGCACAAGATCATCAGCCATCGAAAAATGTTAGTGGTTGGAATCACCGATGACTAGAGGATGGGATCCCCGACATGGAAGGAAGAATAAAATTTTTGAAATTTTGTTTAAGTGTGGAAAACCATTGGCGATCGGCGAAATATAGATGATCGGAGCACTGATCGATGGAAATTAGTTGTTTGAGCATCTTTTGTTGTTACTGGTTAGTGAACTATTCCGCCGATGCCTTAGTCTTTCCACTTGCCGATGTTGAGGTGTTTAGTGAATAGTGGCTCCGAGTTTCGATAATATAACTATGGTGGTGTTTAGTGCTTTGGATCACCAACACTATGGAAGTATTGAGGATTAATTCACCGATACAGTGGCAATAAACAGTTGATTTGATCAGTGACGTATAGAGGAAGATGGAACCGACGATGTCGGGGAAGATAAAGGAAGCTTTCACCAACAGATATTTAAATCGATCGGCGAAGAATAAGAGATGGTTGAGGCAATGAAGCAGCAGAAAAGAAGACTAAAGAGAAAAGTTTTGAAAATTTCTCTAAGTATGGGAATCGTCGACAAAATTTAGATGATGGAACTGCCGATGCGACGGCGGACACCGAAAGAAATTAGTTGTTCAGACCGCCGATGCCGTCAACAAAAAATAGTTGCTGGGATCACCGACACTACGGAAGAATTTAGGTGTTTTTCAATCCACCGTTGCAGCTGCCAAGGGAACTATTCCGCCGATGCATTAGTCTTTCCACTTGCCGATGTCGCAAAGATTAGTCGCTCCGACCATCAAAAAGCTATGATCCACAGAAATCCTATAAGGTTTGTTGGCTGATGATCGAAATAATTTGAGGGTTGTAAATCCATCGTTGCGACAGTCTAAGACACTATCCACCTGATGGATAGTAGGTTTGATAACTTATAGATGTCCGCAGAACCAGCAATGAGATCACATTCTGTCGTTGTGGCTGCCGAAGGGACTACACACTCGATGAATAACATGTCCTACCACCGATGCAGTGGAAAACCTTAGCTGATGAAACCACTGATGGATAGACCTTGGCATCACCATTATAGTTCGGAGGGTTAGATCACTATGGACCCGACACGCCAGAGAGAAATAAACAAACAGACCACTAAGGACCTAGGTGTCTTTACCACCAAAGTGTCGAAAATATAGTTGGGAGGAGGTTCAATTGGACCAAAGGAGATTTTGGGTTTTTAAAATGGAAATTGTCTCAACAAATTCCAACTATTTCAGCAGATTTAAGCAAACTGTCAGTGGATTATAGAGCTGAACAAGAGAGAGAGAGAGAGAAAACTTTGTGTTCTAGAAAAATTGTTGTTTTATAAGTTTCTATAAGAGGAAGGTAAGTAGTTTTGATTTATATTGATGATATGCATCTAACAGTTTGCTGCTAACAAATTTGCAGAATTATAGACCACTTCCAAGAGCAGTATTCCAAGAAGAACAGTGTGGAAAGCAGAGGCGGTTCAGTCATGAGCACTGTAATGTCCCAAGTCTGGTGTATAGACCTGAACACCCTTTAATTTTGTGAATTATATTAAAATTTTTGCACTTGAATTAATTTACACAATGACTTCTCGGACTAGGCAAATAAGGGGTTTATTCTGGGAAATTTTGTAGGAAAAAGTAGTGAGCAGTGGGAAGAAACCAAATACAATAAAACATGGAATTACCTATCCCCTTTCACATTTATATATGGTTCCATTTAGGTTTCAAAATCTGCTCCACAGAAACCTACTAGCACGCTTCTGGGCAGCCAAACCGTGAAACTAAGGAGGGTAGTTTGGTCTGTTTTAACCAGGGGCTTCTGAAAGCTTGAAATGGGTTGTTACATCCTTAATATATAATAAATAAAGTTTTTATATAGTTTTCAGATATTCTGGAAGGTTCTGAGAAGTTTTGGGTGAATTTGGGGTTTCATGGCAGTTTTGGCCAAGGAAAACCCTACGCTGAGGAGGATCCAAAAATGTTTTACAGACCCAAATAAATATGGTTCTATAGTTTTATATGGGTAGGTGGGCCTATTAGTGACCCACAGGAACTGACAGAGCTCATATTGAGTTAACAGAAATGGTTTTACGTCATTTTTATCAAAACTAGTTATTAAAAGCTAGTAATCTGGCTAGGGTCCAAAAAAAAGTTAAATCATCTCAAATGGATTTCTGTAAAAAATGAGAACTGTAACAGGGGTAAATATAAGTTCATTGAATATGTAAAATCCCTTCAATTACTTCCCCTCCCTGACATATTCGTTATAGCACTCAATTTTATTCAATTTCCACCATACATTGCTAAAATAGGCCTTTTAGGAAAAACTAAAGACAAGAATCTTTATGGGAAGAGATGTTTCGACCTGATACATGTAATTTTCAAAATATTATGACCCAATAGAACATAAATTACATCATTTACTAACCATTACAAGGATGATCCAAAAACAAGGGGCAAGTGGCTCGAATCATAACTAGCAAGGGCTATGAGCGTAAGTGAAGCTAGGGATTCACTGGATATGGACCTGAACTTGATGGAGGCTGAAAATAAATCTATAAATAATTCAATTGCTTCAATCTAGTGCTCCACACCTGCAATGGAATAAAAGGGGATGGAAGGAGAGGGGAATGGAAGGATGGGGCTCATCTCCCAGTAGTCTGAGGCACAACACTCAGAAGTAATTCTCACATAAGCATTCAGCAATCAAATCATCAACCAAACTGAAGAAATGGGTTCGAATTTATCTTTTATATACTTATGGATGAATTTCTTAGTGAGTTGAGGCCAATGGTGACGTGTGAGAGCAAGTCAACCCCATGGGTGACCTAACCCTTGCCACAAAAGCACCTCCTTTGGGAAATTAGGCAAGTAGGACCATGTGAAATTGTTTCCAATTCCAAATCATTCTTCACAATTAGAAAATGCACCCTCCCTTAGTCAAAAGCTGCCTCTTTTGAGTTATGATAGCTTTTTTCTTTTCTTGGGTCATAAGGAAACTCTTTCTTTCCTTAAAAAACATTCCTGGTTTTCTCTTGCAGCTTTCTCCATAAGAGGAAACTGGGCCCTCCCCTTTGAAATACTTTCCTGCTTTTACCTCTATCTTCTTTTTCTTCTTTTAAGAAACTTCCCTTTATTCTCTTGTTTTCTTTTGTCATGGACTTTATTAATTTTACCAAGGAAAGTTGACTAGCTTTCCCCAATGCACCCTCCTGACATGGAAGCCTTAATTCCACATCATTATTGTGCATAATAAATAAAATTACTGAAATAAAATTTAATACATGCCTTAGAACAATTATTAGTAAAAATTTATTCAAGGATGAATAATTAATAACAACTTGAGCCCCTAGGAACTTAGCATGGTCAACACTTTTAATGGTCAATTTGAGGGAACATGATAGTCTTCCCCTCCCAAATCTACTTGTCCTCAAGCAGAACCACCATAGAGTGTTGCAAATTTTTCCACCATGTTTTTGCTGCACCATTATGATCATATCCATTTTTATGATGCCACTTCCTTTAGAAAAATTTGTAACCCAGTTAAAGTAACTGACTAGAATTCTTGGATCCCACTGTCTCCTCTGCAAGGACACAAATTTTTCTGCCACCTTTTGAACTTTGTCATTCCTAAGAATTCCTAGATCCCATGGTTTTATCTTCCTCCTTCCACCCATCAATAAAAAAAACAAAATTTTATCATTGTAGAGGAGGAAAATGACGTTATGAGAATCATGCCACCATACTGGGAGCTCATCTCTCCCCATGCTAGACTGAACCTTTTTTAAACTCTCCCACCAGACATGGAATTCCTTAATACAAGACTAAATCATCTTGAGCCTCTCTAAAGTATGAAAATCCATGTGCAAGCTAGCACTGGAAATCATGTCACTGTTGTTATGAATACACATGAGGTTATCCCATGTCCCTCCATGTATATTGAGAGCATCATATAGCAGCCATACATGCTCATTCCATTGCTCATACAATTTCTTTGATGTGTCCAATTTCTCTCCATTGATGCAAGCAAGATTTTAACCCTCAAGTGCACACATCTCAATCATGTGTCTAGCCACCCAATCAATGGACGGACAAAATTTCATGCTAAATGATTCAGGTGGGAATAATTCAACTACTACTAATGCACTTGTCAAACCACATGGTTTGACCATCAATACCTCAACTAGAAGAGTGAAAGTATCATGCTCCTCTTGTGGCATCAATAGAAAAAATCCTTTCACCCAATTTTCATCCCCACATGATGTGGCTGAAATAGAAGTGTGGGGTGAAGAATTGTAAGCCGAATCCCTACAATGCTCATCAATCAAGATAATGGATCCACAAATTCCTCCATTAGTTTTTTGAGTGACAGTGTGATCATGCGCCTCCTCCAAAATTGTACAACATTTTCCTAGCGGCAACTCATAATCTCTTAGGAACCATGCAAGTGCTTGATCTTCATATTACTTGACCTCAAACTCCTCAAGCACATGCAATTCGGAATGCACCTCATGTGGATGTGTATGGGAGGTATATAATAGCTACAAAATAAGTCTTTGTTGCTGTTCACATGTCAAGACAATGTCAATCAAAACAAAAGAATTATTGCATAAATAAAAAAATTTCCCTCCCAAGGTCTTCATTCCAAATATGTCTCTATGGAACTCAACAGGTGCTCCCCTCTTCATCCAATGGCTCAACTCTCTGCCATTAATCCAAGGGTGTAAAAATCCATCAATTGACCCACACATTGAAAGTATGTGTAGATCTGATTTCTTCATTTCAAAAGTGGCTGCACACACATGCCTTTTCTGCTGCTTGTAAATCATAGAAAAATCAGCAATATTAAAAACAATTTTCTTACAACAAGACATAAAACTTTTACCTTCCATATTTTCCTCTTCAGTGATTCCTCTATCCAACCATCCATTGGATGAATCAGATATATTTATTGCTGATTTATATGATCTATAATCATCCATGTCTTCTGCAATAGGATCTATATCCCATGGGGACAAATCATGATCCCCCTATTGTGCATGCGACACAAACCAGAAAAAGTTCTTCACCCACTGTTCATTCCCCATTGCTGTTTCTGAATCTAGGACATGTGGGAAATAACTGTGAAACTTCCTTGCATGTTTGAAAACTTCAGTAATCAGACTTATGGCTGCAAATTTTTCATTATTGGCTGGCCCAAATTGGGTGCTCCCATCCCACTCTTCCATGGGAGAGTGACTGTCTTCAAGGAACAACTCAATTTTCCTTGGAAAGAAATCAAGTGCTTGGTTCTCATAAAACTATTATGCACACTCTTTAAGCACATACCGGATATAATTATCCTCATGTTCTACCCTCTCATGAGGTTCCTCCATGTATTTTTTCATGCCATTTACCCAAAAGGGATGACTCTCAGGAAATATTGAGGATTCATTCAATTCTTTCCACTCTTGTTGAAATTGTTCTATCTTCATTTGTGATTCTAAGAGGGCACTTTGAGTGTATCTCAAAGAATATTGGGTGGCCAACAAATCACCTTTTATCTTGTATTTCTATTCTTCATATATGCAAATACTTTCTTTATCATCCAGTGATGCTTCCCACAATAACTCAACAAGCTCAAACATGTCATTTTTATCTGAAAGCAATTGTGAGAAATTACCTTTGATTGTGGACATTGTTTTCTGGATATTCTCCATGGCTTCAAAGGAAGACTGGTCTTCCATTAAAGAAGCTTCCCAACACATCTTTGACACTAAATCATGAGTTTCATGGAGAATTTTTAGGCCCTCTTGGATCTTCTGTTCATCCATCTTCAATGACCTTGCAAGAATATGAGGTTCTTGTAGATGTTCCTCCTCTTCATTTTCCATCACCGAATCAATTTTACGCAGTGCACTCGAGGTTTTGAAATATGATCCATATGTTGTTGCTGAAATATATTCATATTTTAAGTCCTCAACAACATAATTTGGGATGCAACTTAAATGCTCATTCATCCTTGGTGCACTAGAAATATATTCTCTCAAAGTTTCATCCTTAATATTGCATTCATTTTTAACACCAGAATTCTGAACCTCGTCACTAGGGGGCTCAACCATTCTGAAATATTCACTGGAAGTGGCTGCCATATTAGACTTACAAAATGACACATAAAAATCAGAATTTACTAACTCACCATGTGTTATGTTCTCCTCCATATGTGGTGGAATTATGATGGCTTGTTCACCCACCCATTTCTCTGCTTCACACCCTACTGAGATGTGCTCAAATTTTGCTCCCTTGTGAGGCTCAAGGGGTGACTATAAATATGAATTGTGTTTCTCTTTTGGCTCAAATCCAAAATATATCTCACCATAATAAATCTGCCCCATCTCTTATGCACTTATCTTGAAATCAACCACAAAGAAATTTGGAGTCATTTCACCTTCCACGTTACCAACAACTAGATGTTGGACTGTTAGATCTTTATTTGTTCATGGATATTCTCCATCTCCTTCTGACGAAGGATTTGGTGACTCATCATCCTCATGGATGCTGAAAATAGGCTGATCTCTCTTTGGGGAAAACCCAAATAATCTCTCAAATAAACTATGTACAGATGGCTCTAATGAATCTTCACTTTTGGTCCTCTTTTCTTTCCCTTTACTTTGAGAAGTGGAACAACTTAGTTCCTTTCTTGATGGATTATTGGTATTCAAAGAACCTACATGTGTTAATTCTTTTGAAAACATAAACTCTCCATATTTATTTCCTTCATGGTGAGAGACACTACTACTCCCTTCTCCATGTTTTCTTTCCAACTGCTTAGCAAGGAATTTTCTAGTCTCTTGATTTGACTGGATGATGCTTTGAGATACATATTTCAGCCCTTTCAATGCTCTTTGAATCAAAATTATTAAATATTCTCTATCATCCAATTTTGAATGCTCTCCTTCCTCATAAAACTCAAAGTATAAATCTTCCATGATTGGAACTAATTCCACAACTGCAACTTGAAGATATTCCTAAGCTACTTTTCCACTGAGAGTTACTTTCCATGGGATGAGACAAGGAAAGTTCTCTGATACCACTGTAATGTCCCAAGTCTGGTGTATATACCTTAACACTCTTCAATTCTATGAATTATATTAAAATTTATTCACTTGAATTAATTTACACAATGACTTCTCAGACTGGGAAAAATAAGGGGTTTGTTCTGGGAAATTTTGTAGGCAAAAGTAGTGAGAAGTGAGCATAAATCAAAGAAAATCAGACCTGGAATTCCCTCTCCCCTATAAAATTTATATCTAGTGCTATTTAGGTTTTAGAATCCGCTTCGCGGAAACCTACTACCACGCTTCTTAGCAGCCAAACTATGAAACTAAGGAGGGTAGTTCGGTCTATTTTAACCAGGGGATTCTGGAAACTTGAAAAGGGTTGTTACATAATTAATATAGCACAACCAAAGGTTTTATATAGTTTTAATAGATTCTGGAAGGTTCTGAGAATTTTTGGATGAATTTGGGGTTTTACGGCAGTTTTGGCCAAGGAAAACCCTGCGCTGAGGAGGATCCAGAAAGGTGGTACAGACCCAAATAAAAATGGTTTTGTAGTTTTATATGGGTATGTGGTCCTATTAGTGACCCACAAGAACTAACAGATCTTATATTGAGTTAACAAAAATGGTTTTACATCATTTTTTCCAAAACTAGTTATTAAAAGCTAGTAATCTAGCTAAGGTCTAAAAAAAACAGTTAAATCATCTCAAATGCATTTATGTAAAACATGATAACTATAAAAGGGGTAAAAATAAGCTCATTGAATATGTAAAATCCATTCAATTACTTCCCCACCCTGACATATTCCTTGTAGCACTCAATTTTATTCAATTTCCCCCATACATTGCTAAAATAGGCCTTTTAGGCAAAACTAAAGACAAGAATATTTATGGGAAGATATGTTTCGACTTGATACATGTAATTTGCAGAATATTATGACCCTAAAAAACATAAATTACATCATTTACTGACCATTACAAGGATGCTCCAAAAACAAGGGGCAAGAGGCCTGAATCATAACTAGCAAGGGTTGTGAGCATAAGTGAACCTAGGGCTTCACTAGATATGGACCTGAACTTGATGGAGGCTGAAAATAACTTTGTAAATACTTCAATTCATGCAATATATCACTCCACACCTGCAATGGAATAAAAGGGGATGGAAGGAGAGGGGAATGGAAGGTTGGGGCTCATCTCCCAGTAGTCTGAGGCACAACACTCAGAAGTAATGCTCACATAAGCATTCAGCAATCAAATCATCAACAAAACTGAAGAAATGGGTTCAAATTTATATTTTATAGACTTATAGATGAATTTCTTAGTAAGTTGAGGCCAATGGTGACCTGTGAGAGAAAGTCAACCCCATGGGTGACCTAACCCTAGCCACAAAAGTGCCCCCTTTGGGAAATTAGGCAAGTAGGACCATGTGGAATTGTTTCCAATTCCAAATCATCCTTCACAATTAGAAAATGCACCCTCCCTTAGTCAAAAGCTTCCTCTTTTGAGTTATGACAGATTTTTTCTTTTCTTGGGTCATAAGGAAACTCTTTCTTTCCTTAAAAAACTTTCCTGGTTTTCTCTTACAGCTTTTCTAAGCTCCATAAGAGGAAATTGTGCCCTCTCCTTTGAAATACTTTCCTGCTTTTACCTCTATCTTCTTTTTTTTCTTTTAGAAAACTTCCCTTTATTCTCTTGTTTTCTTTTTTCATGGACTTTCTTAATTTTGCCAAGGAAAGTTGACTATATTTCCCCAATGCACCCTCCTGACATGGCAACCTTAATTCCACATCATTATTGTGCATAATAAATAAATTGCTGAAATAAAATTAAATACATGCCTTAGAACAATTATTAGTAAAAATTTATCTGAGGAGGAATAATTAATAACAACTTAAGCCCTTAGGAACTTAGCATGGTCAACACTTTTAATGGTCAATTTGAGGGAACATGACAAGGACCCATGATGTGTATGATGCTCGGGATTCTTATGAACGTGCAGGAGATGCCATGGGAGAAAATGTCTATAATGGAAATGACAACATAGAATCTAATGGAAGGATATTCCAGGAGACACCGTTCGAGGTTGCAGCTACCATGAGGAGCTTGATTAAATCCTAGGAAGAGCAACATCAGTTGAACGCTGCCATGTTGTAGAGTTTGACAAACTTGCAGAGAAAGATAGATTCTAGATGAGGTACATCAAGACCGGAAGGCAGTAAGAGCAGCACTTGGAGGAGGAGAAGGACTTCCAGTGGATCATCTGACTCGAAAGAATCCAGTGGAGATACAAGTTCATCTTCTAATAAAAGGAAATGGAGAAGGAACCATAGGGATCGCTCGTGGGATGAATTTAAGAAAGCCAAACCTCCTACATTTGATGATGAGGTAAAGACTGGACTATAGGCTAAAGCTTGGCTTCTTGGGATAAACAAGTACTTTTAAGTGAAGGATTATTCAGGAAACATGAAGGCATGATTTTCCATATTCAATCTGAATGGAAGAGCATCCATTTGGTGGGAACACTTCAAGCAAGTAAATAAGATCAGTGAAAGGAGACTGAAGTGGAAACAGTTCAAGAAGTATTTCAGGCAGAAATACCTCTCTGACATGTATTATGATGACAGGATTAAAGATTTCCATGAGATAAGATTGGGACAGCAGACCATGGATGAATATGCAAATAAGTTCTTTGAATTGTTGAGGTGTGTCTGGTACATCAGAGATGAAAAAGTGAAGGTCCAGCGGTTTCTGAGTGGATTGCCTCAAGCCTACAAAGATAGAATTGATTTTTATGAACCAAGAACTCTTGAAGAAGTGATAAGGAAGGCTAAGTATTTCTATGAGAAAATAAAAGGTAAGCTTGATTACCATAACACATGGAAGGACAAGAAGAATGAGAAGTTTGACCAAAGAAGGAAAGGTTTCAAACCTTCTAGATTCAGGAATTAGTAGAAACAACCATCGCAAGCTGTGAGTAATCCAGTTGGAGTGACAGGTGGAAAGCCTAAAGAGCCACATCATAATAAAGGTCCACTCAAATGTTGGAAATGTGAAGGACCCAACTTGCGCAGATATTGTCCACTTGAGAATGAAAGTGCAAGGACAGCTTATAACATTCAGGGAGCAGAAACAGTGGGTCAAGTAGCAAGGGTAGTCTCTAGAATTTATGCAGCACTGGAGGACCGCCAGGCAGATCACCAGTCAACTATGGTTGAAGTTGTAGGTAATATTGTTGAAAAATCTATTTCTATTTTGATTGATGCTGGTTCTACTCACAGTTACATTACTCCTAGAGTAGTCGAGATTGTGCTTTTAAGAAGGTAAAGCATGGGAAATCTTGGTTAGTTCAGTTAGCCATTGGGACTAAGAGAAAGGTCCGTGAAGTGGTGGAGAAGTGTCCATTAGTCAAGAATGGATTGATCACTTGTGTAGATCTGAATGTTCTACCGCTTGGTTCCTATGTTGTTCTCATTGGAATGGATTGGTTAGAGGCTCATAGAGTAAATATTGACTGTTAAAACAAGACTTTTGAATGCATGGATGAAGAAGGAAACCCAGTATTTGTGAAAGGTATTCCAAAGGTAATTTCAGTAAGATAGGTTTCAGCAATGTAGTTGAAGAAGTTTTGTAGGAAATGTTTCCAGTTGTATGCAACTCATAGTCTGGAACCAACAGGAGATGAAACTCCTAGGTTGGAAGACTATCAAGTGTTACAGGAATTCAAGGATGTGTTTCCTGATGGGATTCTAGGGCTTCCTCCAAAGAGGGACATTGATTTCACCATTGAACTTATGCCAGGAGTATCACCAATGTCTATGACACCGTACATGATGAGTACACCGGAGATGCTAGAGTTGAAGATGCAACTGCAAGAGTTGTTGGAAAAGAAGTATATCTGACCAATTGTGTCTCCTTGGGGAGCACCGGTTTTGTTGGTAAAGAAGAAATATGGTACACTTATGTTATGTATTGATTACAGATAGTTGAACAAGGTTACTGTGAAGAATAAATATCCTTTGCCTAGGATTGATGACCTCTTTGATCAAATGAGAGGAGCAAAGGTATTTTCTAAGGTTGACTTGAGGTTTGGTTACCATTAGGTGAGAATCAAGGACGAGGACATTCATAAGACAGCCTTCAGGACAAGGTATGGGCATTATGAATTTGTAGTGGTACCATTTGGTCTCACCAACGCACCAAATACATTTATGTTCCTTATGAACAGTGTCTTTAGTAAGTATTTGGACAAGTTTGTTCTTGTTTTCCTTTATGGCATTCTTGTTTATTCTAAGAATGAGGAAGAACATGAAGAGAATTTGAAATTGACATTGTAATTGCTCAAGGAGCATCAGTTGTATGTAAAACTGAGCAAATGTGACTTCTACAGAGATATAATTTAGTACTTGGGTCACATTATCTCAGAAGAGGGTATATCAGTAGACCCTGAGAAGATTGAAGCCATTGTGAATTGGCCTACTCCAAGAAATGTGACGGATGTAAGATATTTTATGGGACTTGCAGGATACTACAGGAGATTCATTGAAGGGTTTTCCAAGGTTGCACATGCCATCACTTCCTTACAAAAGAAGGGGATAAAGTTTGAATGGACTTCGAAGTGTGAATAAATCTTCCAGCGGTTGAAGAATATTCACACCAATGCACCAGTATTGAAAGTTGTAGATCCAGAGAAAGATTTTGTGGTATGTACCGATGCATGCGAACAAGGGATGGGAGAATTCCTTATGCAAGATAACCACGTGATATGTTATGAGTCAAGAAAGCTGAAGGAGCATGAAAAGAACTATGCCACTCATGGTCTTGAGCTTGCAGCCATAGTACATGCTCTCAAGATGTGGAGGCATTACTTGATGGGTAGAATATTTGAACTCAGAACAGATCACTGTGGACTGAAGTATTTGTTTGATCACCCTACTCTGAATGCTAGGCAAGTGAGATGGATGGAATTTTTATGTGATTTTGATTTTGAAATCAAGCACATAAAGGGAAAATAAAAGAAGGTAGCTGATGCGCTCAACAGGAAGGTACAGGAAATGCATGTGGAATCTCTTAGTATTTGCCAATCAGATTTGAGGTAGAAAATTGTTAATCATGTTGCCGGAGATGGATTATATGGGCAGGTAAAAGACAAATTGCAGCAACAAAGTCTTGAGAAGAGGTATGAGGGATATAAATTGGAAGAAGATGGACTTCTTACTTATAAAGGCATAATTTATATTCCAAGTGTAGTAGATTTGTGGAGGGCTGTTATGGATGAAATCTATCAAGCTCCATATTCTGGTCACCCAGGGTACCAGAAGACAATTGCTATAGCTAGGAAGCAATTATTTTGGCCGGGAATGAAAAAGGACATGGCTGAATAAATTTCAAGGTACATGAAATGTCAACAGGTAAAATTTGATCATCAACATCCAGTACGTTTGTTGCAGCCTTTGCCAGTTCCGAAATGGAAATGGGAAGTTATTTCCATGGATTTTATTACAGGATTGTCAATGACTTCAAGACAACATGATTCCATCATGGTTGTAGTAGACAAGTTGACAAAGGCATCACATTTTATACTGGTGAAGTATACGCACAAGACTGATGACATTGCAAAGATATCCATGAAGGAGATTTTCAAATTGCATGGATTGTCGAAGGCAATAGTTTCTGACAGAGATGTCAAGTTCACTTCCAATTTTTGGAAGGGATTGTTTATATATTTGGGTACAAAGCTAAACTTCAGCACTGCATACCATCCTTAGACAGATGGACAGACAGGAAGAGTTAATCAGGTTCTTGAAGATATGCTTTGCATGTATGTGATGGACAAACCAACCAAGTGGGAAGATTACTTACATTTGGTAGAGTTTTCTTACAACAATGGACAACAAGCATCCTTGGGGATGAGTCTGTATGAAGTTTTGTATGGAAGAAGTTGTAGGACACCAGTGACTTGGGACAATCCAGTAAACAAGATTGTGCTTGGACCAGAATTTCTCAAGGAAATGGAGCAAGAGGTTGTAAGGATCAGGCAGAATCTAAAAGTAGCACAGGACAGACAGAAAAGCTATGCAGATAAGCAAAGGATGAACAGAGAGTTTTTTGTTGGGGATCATGTTTACCTCAGAGTGAAAGCAAGGAAGAGTTCCTTGAAACTTGGAAGTTGTGCCAAGCTATCACCTAGATATTGTGGGTCATTTGAAGTGGTTTAAAGAATAGGGCCTGTTGCATATAGACTTGCATTGCTTGCTAGTACTCGAGCTCATAATGTTTTTCATGTTTCTTTGCTTAATAAATATGTACATGATCCTAACCATGTGATAAATTGGGATGTGATTCAGGTGCAACCCGATGAGAGTTCCAAATCGAGCCAATGCGCATCCTAGATAGGAAGGTCACAATGCTCCAGAACAGAGCCATAGGGCAGGTAAAGGTGCAATGGGAGCACTACAGACCTGAAGAGGCTACGTGGGATCTGGAGGATTCCATGCGATTAGAACATCCATTTTTGTTCAATTCTGTGGAACACTGAGGTGGTACCAGTGTAGAATTTTGTTCAAATTTTGTAAAGCACTGAGGACAGTGCTATTGAAGGGGGAGGGGAATGTAACACCCCAGTTTTGACCCCATTGCATTAGATGTATATGATGTATATATTGTAAATAATCATAGTGTGGAGCTAAAGGCCAAGGCCCCACCATCGATTTGGTTATGTTATGTTTCAGATTGGAATTGTCACTGATGGTATATCGGGACATAAGACACGTATTAAATTGTGGCATCATATAAATATTCATTTTAATTAAATGAACCCAACCATCTATGTTCACTACAACCATATTGAGAAGGGGCATGATTTCCTAAGGTTAATGGGGGGGATTGATAAACCTGGATCCCATGGGAAAAGCCATGTGTCACCACCCTATTTGATTGCTCACCTTTCCCTGTCTCATCCAATCACCACCTTAATTCTTATATTGTTAGTTGGGGCATCTAATTGCTGGCATGAAAAACACTACGCCCACACCTGCAGTCTCTCCACGATGCACCTTTTGGGTTGACGATGGTCTTCCCACTATCCCGATTGTGAGTTGTTCATTTTTCCCATGTAGAGTGGAGTTAAAAGGGATTACAATTCTTGTGTGGGGGTTTGTTCTCCTCTTCCTCACCGATCGTTGGTCTTCGGATCTGTACTTCCTCCTGCTCCTGCATAGAGTCTGCCTTTTTCTTACTCCACCATTGTTGTTGTGTTTGGACTGTGTGACGTTTTGTTGCTTCATCGTGAGCCGTTACTGCGGTTTTCTCCTGTTGTTTTCCACCTTTGTTGGCTGCATTTCCCCTTGTGAATTGGCTACGGTAGGCATTTGTGGGATCGTTTTGGCCACGATAAGGCCAAGAACGATCCAGGGAGTTTCTTTTCCCCTGTTAAAGCTTAATAGATGGTTTGCTGCATGCACGTGGTGGTTTTGTCCTCGGACTGCATTGGAGTGGTGAATGAGGGCCTGATGTGCTTCATAAACCTGGTGGGTTAGGAACCACACATACATAGCTAGTGAGCTATATTTCTTCTCCACAACCCCTGAATAGCACTGGAAGGGAGATCAAGGTCCGAGGGATTGCGTTGTAGAGAAAGGACTGATTTCCTTGTCTTGGGTGTGTGTGTGGGTGTTTTAGAAGCTAGGATGGTTCTGGTGTTGGTGTCTGTAACTATTAAATGGGCTCACCAGCTTAGCATTTAGCCTTTCCCCAGCTCTTGGATGGCCCGATAAACCCAACTTGGTTGGCTTGGCTAATCAGTTGTTTTCCTAATAAATCCAACTATGTTGGCTTGGCTAAACTATGTACCCTTGTGCTGTTGTTATCCTTGGCTATGTGTAAGCCTTCTGGTTCCTTATTCCTTGGGGAATCATGCCCAGCTCGGGGGTGGTAGTGTTGCTAAGAGATTAAGGAGCATGTGGGCCTATGGTTGGGTGGAACATTGTAGCGACATAGCTGGTTGTGGAACAAGTTCTTTATAAGATAAGTATTCTTGCCTAAGTTGTGTCTGCAACCATAGTTACCATTGATGAATGATGATGTACATGTTAAATGTTGATTGATATTTTTTTCTTCCGTTGTGTATATGAATGACTATGCTTCATAATATGTTTTATGTTTTTAAGTATCATGCTTCAAAATTATATACATGTATGTTCATGTTCATGGGGCTAGATGCCTGGTTGATTTGGTGTGTGGTAGCGTCCTCTTTGCCAGTCGAAAGGTCAGGGACGTTATAGTAATGTATTTGTTTTTTTTATTAATAGTATTGTGGTTATTATAATGAAGCCTGCATACATTAGTACAACATGGCCTGTGTGAAAACATAAACAATCCTACAGGGTTTTAATCTTGGGTGTTTACTTTGTAAAAACTATGGATTATCAAAAGATTGATGAAGGGGTTTGCAAAAGTTTACTGTGCATGTAATTTATGTAATGGTGTTTATTACATCCTATGAATGGGGTTTGAATACCCACAGGGGTCGATGTCATGACCTCTGTTTACATTAAGGGTTTTATTAATTGGTTATTGTTGTGGGATGGTTGTGCGTATTAGTTAGATGAAACTTGAATAATTTTATGGAATGTGATTATGATATTATTTAATTAGGGTTGTGGGTTTTATATAATGAATACAGATTTGATATTGGGCCAAATGTAGGGTCATGTTACTTACTCTGTTCACTTGTTCAATATGATGTTATTTCAAATTATTTGAACTATGGATTTAAAATGGAACATGAGGATTGATCTTTGACCAAATGGATGGTCACGATGCTTACTCTGTTTATTTATTTATGATTATTTTATTTAATGCAATGATTTATTAGTTAGCAAGTATTTAAATATATAGACCTTAAAAGGTCTTTAATGGTCTATTAGAGAATAATTATGGTCAGTGATTAGCTGGTTAGATTCATAATTACATTCTATAACTGTTAATGTATATTTATAGATAGAATTTGATTTGTTTATTGTTAATGACTATATTTTTTTTTATAGTATGATAGTTCAGTTTGTAGATAAGAACTTGGTTTATCTAGGTTCTAAGTTATAGATATGTGTATTTAGAACCTACTTCTAAGATTAATCTATTTAAGTCTAAACATGCCTCTACTAACAAATGTAATATGTTAGTAGAGTAAGAAAGAATAAAAGAACAACTATATAGTAACCTAAAACGAAACCTAGTTTACAATAAACACGGTTTAATTAATGAAGATAAATACAGAAACAAACTCAATTAAAGAAAACCTAGTGAATACGGCATGAGATATAATTTGCAGCCTACGGTTATACTTTAAGAAATGTAAACCCTAGAATATATAGAGATAACAACCATTTATAGGGTTAGAAAATACAATATTATCCTTTACCTAAAGCAACCAACATATATGGTAGAAATGAATTAGACATACTAGGATTTCATACCTGTAATTTTCTGAAGCTCCTTGAATGGCTGAACCTGCACACTTTAAATAACTAGTATTAAAAATTCATAGACATATCTCAACTCTATTTTTTATGACCAAATCACTTGGGAACTACCACATTCCACCCAACCATGACCCAGAACCATTCCTAGTTTTAATCCAGATGCCCCCGAGCTAGACTCCAACATGCAAGTAGCTTAGAGCTCCTAAGGTAGGGTTTCCTATCTGGTATATCATATATGGATCAATTCTCCTTTTCCCTTCCATAAAAATGTTCTCCAAGAATTACTTGAGAGAAAACAAGCATAAAATGACTCCTCTAACGATAGATCAGAACACCAATCCTTTCCTTGGCTTGAGTCTTTATAGATAGCCTTTTCAGTCAAAGTGACAGTGAAATCAAGAAACCTTGGTTTCTTGATTTAACCCTTTTCAATTACTTTGGGTAATTATTAATATTTTAACTTAGCAACTTTCAACTAGTTCCTATTTAGACTTTTGTAGATTTTGGACTATTTATTATCTCTACATAATAAGTAATGGCTGGAGATTTTCTTTCTTTCTTTCTTTCTTTCATCATTAATATTATAAATATATTTAAGTCCTAATACATACCATGTATAAAAGTACATAATAATATAACACTTGTTAACATTTGTCTTTGGGCATCATATACCATGATCCCTAGACTTAATGACACTTCTTCATTAAGGTCAAGTAGGTAAATGGTTTAGGTCTACTAGGCTAGGAAACTCTAAACATCCTTGCATGTTGGATTTCCCTCCTATAACATGGTAGTTCTTCAGTACATAATGAGAATACAGAAATTAAAAATTTCATTTAATCACTTATAAATAAGTACTATGATAATAATATTTTTCTCGAGTCGTTTTCACTTGGAAGTTATTAAATTATTTTCAGTAACCACTAGCGCTTACCAGAGTCCATACTCAACGCTTTAACAGGGCATTACAACCTGGTGCAATTCCAGAGCTCTTCGATCAACACTAATTCTAGGATGTACTTGTACGATACACCTAGGGATACAATGGCCAAGGATTTGATGCTCCAGAGCTTATGCTCAAAATCAACATGGAAGGTTCCAGGGTTTATGCCCAACACTTCCAATTATCTTTTCATGTGTTCCATAGCTTCTCGCTCAACTCGAAGGTAAGTACTCATGTGCTCTAGACCTCATTACTCAACACAAATCATCAATCACTCAAGTTATCCAAAGCTCCTCGCTCAACACAAATCATCAATCAATCAAGTGCTCCAAAGCTTCCCGCTCAACACAAAACATCTCATCAATCATGTTGGAGCAGGGTCCCGCAGCTACAGAAGAAGCTGCCAGTTTAGCAGACAGACAGTTTTGGAGGATAGACAAGATAGAGCTACGACGCTGTAGCAGGGTTCCAGCTACAGAGCAGAACCGAAAACTATGAATTTTAAGATAGAGAAGTCAAGGAAGACGACGGTACGTGAGCGGCTGAGAAGAGAAATCTCACCCATTGCATTGAAGACAGCGGTGGAAGACAGGAGGGTTCAACTACCCTCATAAAGGAAAAGGAGAAACGAGGCAGAGGCATTGAAGACGAAGGACAGAAGGGAAGCAGCACCGATACCCATGGTCAGTGCTGGGAAGCATGGAATATGCAGGAAGCTGTGGTGAAGGGAAGTGGTGCATAGTACCCATGATCAGCACCAGGAAGCATGGAAGACCGTAGAGAGCTGTGGTGTGACGGATAGCGGCTACTTCAAAGTACAGATACGCTGACTATCACTAGTTAGGGTTTGGGTTACTATTGGGACAGGCCCACAGTGTTGTAATGGCAAGACCTTCAGGCCGCCTATAAAGGGATATATTTTGTACTGTAAAAGGGTTGGTTAGAGAGGTGGCTGGTTGATTCATCTGTTGTAGTTGTTTTGTAGAGTATTAGAAAATTGTAGAAGCCAAGCTCTGGTTCTGTTATTAGCTGTAGTATCTTACTATAACCAGTAGCTGGCTCATAGAGCATTCATGTAATGATCTGCAGGGATCGACAGAGAGGGAAGAGTATATTGTAAGAGGTGCAATATAGAGGTAGAAAAGAGATCTAAGAGAGAAGATATTAAGATGCATATGCGGTGCAGCAGAACTGTGTTTACCTTCCCCTGAGCTATAATAGAAACACAGTTCTGTGGACGTAAATTCCATCCTGGAGGTGAACCATGTTAAAATGATGCGTTATGTGATTGCTTTCTGTGTTGTGTTTATTTGATGCATCTGTCAGTTATTTTATAAGCCTTGTTACAGCTTAATGTATGTATGCATTGTTCAGTTTGCAATAATATGAAAGGATAGACATAAGTTGAAACCATTGATATGTTGTATGCGGGTTCAGTTATACTTTTCTTGAAATCATCACTAGTCGCGGTGTTGAACAGCCTGTCATGTTGAGTCTTGCAAGCCAACATGAACAACACTAAGTGCACTGAGCCACGGGGTTAGGGTATCGCAGGGAGGTGATACCACACCGAAAAAGGAGCTATGGTGCATGATACCATAGGTTAAGGACTTAGTGTTGGGAGGAAGTTACATGTCGCCTAGTGCGCAGCAACGCGGTAAGGCTGGGGTCACCGCGAGTTAGTGGAAGTTGTGCGACATAGGCAGGGACTGCGCACCGGACAGAGAGAGATCCCATGGATAGAAGGGCTGCGAGACATTGAGATCACGTGACGCAAGAAGAGGGTCATGCGACGCGCAGAGAAAGAGGCCCTGCGACTAGCAGAGTTGTTAGTCGCAAGTAGGATGCCACAGAACCTGGTCCAAGATGCTTCAGTCCTTGGCCAACCCTTCAGAATCACTTCGGGTGAGACTTCAGGCTGCTTTGCGGTCTGTCGCCAAAAGGGCCAGTGAGCTAGGGGTGTTGTTGGTTAAATACAGTAAACCCGAGTTTGCCCATGATAGCCAACAAATGGTTTCGTTGCCGGCTTTGAACAAATGGGAGCTGATGTTCTGGTGGCGTCCTACGAGAGATGAACTCAATGAGAGGGTTTGGTCTAACCCGAAAGAATTTGCTGAATGAGAGAACAGGAGTCCTAAATTGAGTACAGAGGCCTGGTTACAGAAACATATCATTACAGACCTGCATGCGATATTCTTTACGACTTTTGGGAATGAGCTTTACGACTGGTTGTCAAAGTTAACTGATACAAGCATATTCAAAAAGAAGAGAGACATTGTCTGGACACCGGAGCTGATTCAGACCATGAGGAACCTGGATAATCCTATCATGAGGGCAGTAGACTTCTTGCTTGTGAGCGTGCTAGAAGGCTTCGTCACATAGTTTGCAGTCGATGAGACAAAAAGCTTCAGCAAGGCTAAGCGCTATTTCTTCAAAGGATATTGTGGTAAGTACCTAAGATCTTTAAACTTGTCCATTAAGATGCTATTACATGAAAAAGGAACAATGGATCTAGTTTCAGATGAATAAGTAGAAATAGTAATGTCACAAGAGTTTGAAAGTGATTTTGATGACATTGGACGAACACGTAGTGGAAAGAAGTATAAAGTAGATTTCAGCTCTCCAATATTTGAAGACAGTTTAGCTAGTACTAGACAGCAGAGTCATAGTACCACAGAAGGAACAGAGGGGGGTATCCCTTACCACCCTTACACCCCACAGAAACAGACCGGGACTCAGAACAATCCCGTAGGAACTCCATCCAGTAGTTCATAGACAGTACCTACCACCGCCACATCACCTCCACCTACACCGCCGAGTGGTAGTAATACAGTAAATCAACATCCACCACGTAGAAATAGAATGGGGGATGATATGAAGCTACCTATATTTAAGGGAACAGGGGCAGAAGACCCAGAGCAGCATTGGTTTCTCTGCGAAGCCATGTGGACCATTAAAACAACCAACGACAATAACCCTAAACTTGTAGAGTTGGTCACCACACTAAGAGATCGAGCCTTAACATGGTATATTAAGTATACCACAGTACCCAGGACACTTGCCCAAGTCAAGACCGCCATGATTAAAGAGTTTAAGAAACCTAAGTCTGATTCACAGTGCATTACAGAACTCAAAGACATCAAGCAGTTACCTACATAGTTGGTGTGGGACTTTGATCAGAAATTCAAAGCCCTTATCGACCAAGTCAGTTTTGAGTTCGCGTCGGAGCAGCATAAGGAATGGTTTATTGTAGCACTGCTCCCTCACATTAGACTGCCGTTAATGCATCAGAAACTCCATATGTAAGATGACGCGTTGGATATGGTGATGAAACTAGAGGCTTCACCTCTACCTGAGAGCAGTACAGGCATGGAAACTTTACAAAACCAGTTGGCTAATCTCACATTACAGTTGCATGAACTTAAGAAAGGGAAAGAGGTTGCGCAAGACATATGGTGGGTAAAATGTAAAGCACAAGGCCATAGTAAAGATAATTCTCCGGTCTTTGTAGAATATATAGCAACAGGGGCTCCAAACCCCTTACCACAAACCCACGGGCCGTGGTGTGAGATATGCAAAATGTGAGGACATCTACCTCACCAGTGCCCTCTACTTCAGAAGTACGTGCAGACACCTAAGAACATATACTGCATCTTCTGCAAGTCTGTAGGCCATGATGTACATGATTACCGAGCCTATGATATCATGGTCGGAGCAAAGCAAGACTTGTACAGAGTCCAGTCAAAAACACAGTGTCCAGCAGTAGGACCACAGCAGGATCCGGCTTATGGAGGCCGTGGAGGAGGATTCAGAGGACGAGGCCATGGAGGAGGCTTTGCGCGAGGAGAAGGCTCTGGCAGAGGAGAGGGTTTTGGCCGTGGCAGTGGACCAGTTACTTGTTACAACTGCAGAGTTGTAGGACACTATGCTAGGGACTGTCAGAACCCCACTACCACTTGTAACTACTGCAAATATTATGATCATACTATAGAGGAGTGCCCTACCTTGATAGCTAAGATCAAATAATCTAAGCTAGCAGTACACCAGAACATCCAATTTATTGCTGCTGAGAAAGAAGAGCTAGAACTAAGAGTCAATATTGTGACTCGTAGCGGTGTTTCTACTAGTGGGACATCGTAGGAAACGAAAAAGACCATAGGTCAGGAGTGGGTGTGCAGAGCTCCTAATAAAGCAACACCACTCGACCTGCAGAGGAAAAAACAGACATTTCAGGAGGATAAGTCTTTCTTTAATGACCCTACACAATCATGATCATAGGTACCGCCGTCTAGGGGCGTACCGCAGCAAGCACCTTGTCGCGATAGCCTTGTACAGACATCGCAGGCTACCACATCAGGAAGATGCAATGAGGACGAGATGACAGGAAGTGTACATTCCTTCCTGCGGAGTTGTCTAAAACTTGTAAGAAATGAGCAAGCCATATCATAGATCCGTGTCAGCCATCTTCTTCCATGAGCAGTACACAGCGTGCTATTCATAATATTACGGGACATACAAGAACAGGAAGAGAGATGCGACTCACAGCGCAGGTTGGAGAATTTGAAATGGATGAGGTGATCCTAGATCTAGGATCAGATGTGAATGTTCTCACTAAGTAGACATGGGAATAGATGGGTAGCCCTACCTTAATCAGATTGCCTATCCATCTGAGATTAGCTAATCAGCAGCGTGTGTCACCTCCAGGTCAGTTATCGCAGGTGCCAGTTGACATTGACGGAGTTCATAGCTTCGCAGAATTTGAAGTTATAGAAATCATTGGCGATAGTAGACCCTATCCAGCATTACTAGGAATTGATTGGGTGATCGGTAACATGGCCATTATCAACCTAAAGAGAAGACAAATGACCTTTGAGGACGCGTAGATCCGGGTCATCGCACCATTGGATCGTTTTCAGGGTCCTAGATATATTGAACCTATCCGGGTAGAGGAGGAGGCACATAACATGGAGAGCCTCTATCAGATGACCACAAACCAAAGCGACTACATCAATCCAACCACAAAAGGGAATATCAGTTGGCAATGCGATAGCTCATGTGCATCAGATTCAGATGTTGGTTTAGAAAATTGGCAGAACAGACTTCATGAAGTCTCACTGCGCAGGTGCACATACTTGACTAAGTCACTGCGATGGATTGGTGTAGAGGTCAATGAGATTCCATCTTTTCATGGTCTAATAGATATCCAGGACTTTCTCAAGTAGTTTGAACAACAGATCCCTCACGAGCAGCGGATCGCAGCTATAGACCTTGCAGTATGAGCCACACCTGCAAGATGGTGTTATGCACATAAAGAGAACATAGCATCATGGGATGATATTAAGAGATTTATGGCGATCAGATTTTCTGTCGACAGAGAGTATGTCCAACAGAAATACACAGGAGAGAGTGACCCCGAATCACACATTCAAACATGCGAACAGAATTGGTCGGACATTCCCGAGGATGAATGGGTTCACCGATTCGTTCATACGTTGGATACAGTTCCAAGGAACCGGTATACAGAGACTGAACTGCGCAAGGGAACAACAACATGGCCGCTTATGACAGACAGCTTCCTACTCAACTTCGCTTTTGAATCTGAGTATCCAAAGGTTGATCAGGCCCTACAAGTAATAAATAGTAAGATATTTGAAGATTGTACCATATCAGTATCAGCTCAACCTGAGTGGGCTATCCAGCTAAAAGAGGCGTTAGAGTGTTATAATTTTGCATCTGAACCAGAAGAGGATGAGGACCCTCGCGACACCAACATTTCAGAGTCAGAAGGCACTCGCGATGTTAAGGGACCACAGTTAGAAATTCCAGCAATCACAGAGCCCATTAAGATTAAAAAGATCAATATTGGCATAGATACAGAACCTAAATTTGCTTCTATTGGAGACTATTGGAATGATGAAACAGTCGGACAGATTGCAGACTTGCTACATGACTATCAGGATCTATTTCCCACCAAGTTCACGGAGATGAATGGAATAGTTGGAGACCTGGCATTCATGAGGATACCGTTGAAGGAGGATGCTAGACCAGTCAAGCAGCGCCCATATAAACGAAACCCGCGGTATAAAGAAAAAATAAATGATGAGATCGATAAGATGCTAGCAGCAGGCATCATTGAGCCTGTAGAAGAAAGTGAATGGGTTAGCCCCATGGTCATACAAGAGAAGAAAAATAAAGGAGATATCAGTATTTGTGTCGATCTGCGCAACCTCAATGATGCATCACTTCACAATCCATTCCCGACACCGTTTACTGATGAGGTATTATACAACGTGGGAGGACAGGAGGTCTACTCCTTCACCGATGGATTTTTAGGCTACCACTAGATCAGAATACACCCAGAAGATCCATCCAAGACCACCTTTGCAATAGAATGGGGCTCATTCCAGTATACGGTAATGCCCTTTGGTCTTAAAAATGCACCAGCTATATTTTCTAGAGTAGTAGTTGCTGTATTTAAAGAATACATCCATAAATGCCTAGAAGTATATTTTGATGATTGGACTGTATTTGGACTAATTGGCAAGCACATAGGAGATTTAAGACTGATGTTAGAGAAATGTAGGCAGTACCAGATTTCTCTAAACTTGAAGAAATGTATATTTTGTGCACCATTTGGTATTTTGTTGGGTCACAATTGTTTGCAGACAAGGCTTGATGGTAGATCCCGCAAAGATTGCCATCATTGTAAATATTCAAGCACCCAACTCAGTCAAGCAACTGAGGACAGTACTTGGTCATATCGGGTATTACAGAAAGTTCATCAAGGGCTACGCAAAGATTACAGCACCAATGGAGAAATTGCTAAAGAAAGATGTAAAATTCCTATGGAATGAGGAATGTCAGCAGAGTCTAGACACACTTAAATAAAAGATGGTTACAGCACCCATCCTAGTATTTCCAGATTGGACTAAGCCATTTCATGTACATGTGGATGCATCTAGCATCGCACTAGGGGTTGTCTTAACGCAACCAGGAGAAGGGGATATTGATCACCCTATTGCATACTCCAGTAGAAAGCTATTGACAGTAGAAAAGAACTACACCACGACAGAGAGAGAAGGCTTAGCTATGGTGTATCTGCTGCAGAAGTTTAGGCACTACCTATTGGGTGCCTCCTTCAAGATGTTTACTGACCATTCCGGATTGAAGTATCTGGATAATAAGCTAGTGTTAGGGGGGAGAATCTACAGATGGTTACTCCTCTTTCAGGAGTATGATTTTGAAATCATCATTAAACCAGGAATATTGAACACTGGACCTGATCATCTATCGCAAATAGACTCAGGAGAAGAGCCAAGTAACCTAGAGGAAAATTTGTCGGACGCACGGTTGTTTTCTATCCAGATTGTGGATGACTACTATGCTGATATCATTCACTTTCTCACTACAGGATTAGCGCCTGATGAGTTCACTAAGCAGCAAAAGAAGCAGTTGGTTGTTAAAGCAACATACTTCACCCTGATCGCAGGACACCTATACAAGTTAGGACCGGATGAAGTTTTGCACAGATGTGTGATGCCGCATGAAAAAGACGCTATTATCAGAGAGGCACATTCAGGGATCGCAGGAGGTCATTTCGCAGCAAAGCCGATTGCACAGAAAATCCTAGATGCAGGATTATGGTGGCCTACTTTGCATAAGGACACCAAGGACTTCTGCAGATGCTGCGATATCTGCCAGAGGGTAGGAAAACCCTCATGACGCGATGAAATGCCACTGCGATCACAGGTTACGCTGCGCACATTTGACAAGTGGGCTATAGACTTTGTGGGTACTATCAACCCACCAGGAAAACGCACTGGCGTGAGATATATTATCACTGGAACAAAGTACCTCACTAGATGGGAAGAGACCAAAGCCGTAACAAATTGCGATGCTGCTATAGCCGCACAGTTCCTTTTTGAGAACATCATCAGTAGATTTGGCTGCCCCGTAATTTTGATGAGTGATCAAGGCACACATTTCTTAAACCGCACCATTGAGGCCTTGACAGAAGAATTCCAGATTCAGCACCATAAGAGCACTCCCTACCACCCACAGGCTAACGGTACGGTGGAGGCCTTTAATAATATTTTAGAAAACACTCTTACTAAGATCTGCAACAGTCAAAGGAATGATTGGGACCTCGGAGTTAACGTTGTATTATGGGCGTATAGGACCACATGTAAGAAACTTACAGGACACACACCTTTCAGCTTGGTGTATGGACAGGAGGCTATTATGCCTATGGAGTATACTCTTCCTAGCTTACGAATCGCTCAGATCACTGGGATGACTGATATAGACACAGTTGAGGAAAGGCTAGCACAGCTGCTTGCCTTAGAGGAAGACAGATTCATTGCCGGATTCCATCAGAAAGTGCAGAAGGCACGAGAAAAATCTTGGCATGATAGACACATTAAGAGTAAGACTTTCCAGATCGGAGACATAGTAAATTCATTAAGTTTCCAGGGAAGTTGAAGATGCATTGGCTGGGGGCATATCAGATACAACAAGTTACAGAGGAAGGTGCCGTTCAGCTCAGCCAGCTGAACAGGGAGCTTCTTCCAACATGGATTAATGGTAGTAGGATTAAGATCTATAGTGCTAGCCACCCCACCTATCAGCCCTAGCTTAGCCAGTTTATGGTGGTGCAGATGTCCAGTGTAGTTGAAAGGAGGCATCGCACCGGGAACTAGTCTACACTGGAAAGTATTATAAGTATCAGGAATCGCATAAGGACGGTTCATTTTGCGCAAGTCAATAAATGGCTTGCGGGGAAAGAAAAAAAGAAGAAAAAGAAACGATTGTTTGTTTGCGCAGGTGATGCGGTGTTTTAGCACAGCAATGCGATGTTTCCCTGTGCCACGTATCCAGTTTTTGCAACCGACAGAGGACTAGTCAAGTTGCCTCCTGACAGGTAGTTAATGAAGAAATGACGGGTATACCTTGCCATAGATTTGGCAGCAGCATAATTAAGTTTCTAGATTTGGCAAATATTTGACGAGATCGGCGCCTGTACACACACGTTTTGGGGGAAACGTGACCAGATTTCAGCATTTATGGAGGATCGGATGACGGGTGAGCTCTTGTCCATGTAATCATTACAACTGATGGGTCCATTCAAGATGACCGTTGCGTCCGGGATTGTTTCCTTCAGCATAAAATCAGAAATTGTTCATTCGAGGGGGTTACATTTGCAGAAACCCGAGAGCTACAGAGTAACCTGTTAAGAGTCCCCTGTGCAGAGTTCACCCCGTTACAGAGTGCTGTGATTCCCAGAGTTCGAAGCCATTGCATGCCCAGGAGATTCCACTAAGTCGGTTCTGTCCAAGGACGAACCTTTAGAAGACATGCCGAGATGCTTCGACCCTAGCGGCCGTAGGTCCGCTATGACGATGCTGCCCAGGGTTGTGAAATTAGGTACATCACTGGTCAGACAACCGCTAAGGATGAAGAGTCAAGCGCCAGAAGTAGAAGTTATCACCAAAGTCTTTGCTAAGGAGAAGAAGAATGCCGAGCCGATCACTGAAGATAAGAAAGCAGAGCAGAAGACTGATGAGAAGAAATCTCCCGCCAGGAAGAAAGTAAAAATGAGAAAAAGAAAGCAACGGGACAAGGAAGATGACCTATCTCATCAACTAAGAGCAGAACAAGAGGTTCTAGAGCTCAAGAATGAAAATATGCGGAACCAAAGTCACGTGCATACCTGGAGCGAGTTGTTGAGAAGAAAAGTGAAAGGGAAAACAAACCGAGCAAGCAGAACTTCAAGATGCAGACAAAGGCTTGTTCTCGGAACGGAATTCATGGTTTGTATCTCTTTCATATAGAGGGCTCCAGACTGAATGAAACGTTTGAGAAGGATGCAAGATACAGATTTTCCTTGTGATAAAAGTTCTAACCCCGATAAAGAGGAAAGGATATCTGTGGAAGACCTTTCAAACACTAGAAGGTTCTTAAAAAGTTTCAGGAGCGACGAGAGCGAGACCATGAATAAGGGAAGGAAAGGTAAGAGAGCCCAATGAACCAATTTACAGAAACTATAAAGAGCATGTTAGAGTAATGCAGAAGGAATTCATAGGACTTCACGACAGGTTGAAATAGACTTCGCAGGAAGCCAAGGAGAAGCTACAACAGGAGAAGCCCACTGGTAGTGGCTTGAGGGCGAGCCACAAGTAAGTGTTAGGGGACTGTTGGACCAGGGTCCCGCAGCTACAGAAGAAGCCTCCAGTTTAGTGGACAAACAGTTTTGGTGGATAGACAAGATAGAGCTACGACGCCGTAGCAGGGTTCCAGCTGCAGAGCAGAGCCAGAAACCATGACTTTTAAGATAGAGAAGTCAAGGAAGACGATGGTACATGAGCGACTGAGAAGAGAGAGCTCACTCACTGCATTGAAGGCAACGATGGAAGACAGGAGGGTTCAACTACCCTCATAAAGGAAAATGAGCAATGAGGATGAGGCATTGAAGAGGAAGGACAGAAGGGAAGAAGCGTCGGTACCCATGGTCAGCGCTGGGAAGCATGGAAGACTGTTGGAAGCTGTGGTGAAGGGAAGCGGTGCATAGTACCCATGATCAGTGCCGGGAAGCATGGAAGACTGCAGAGAGATGTGGTGTGACGGATAGTGGCTACTTCAAAGTACAGATACATCGACTGTCACTAGTTAGGGTTTGGGTTACTGTTGGGACATGCCCACAGTGTTGTAATGGCGAGACCTTCGGGCCGCCTATAAAGGGATATATTTTGTACTGTAAAAGGGTTGGTTAGAGAGGTGGCTGGTTGATTCGTTTGTTGTAGTTGTTTTGTAGAGTATTAGACAGTTGTAGAAGCCAAGCTTTGGTTCTATTATTAGCTGTAGTATCTTACTGTAACCAGTAGCTGGCTCATAGAGCATTCATATAATGATCCGCAGGGATCGATAGAGAGGGAAGAGTATATTGTAAGAGGTGCAATATAGAGGTAGAAAAGAGATCTAAGAGAGAAGATATTAAGCTGCATATGCGGTGCAACAGAACTGTGTTTACCTTCCCCTGAGCTATAATAGAAACACAGTTCTGTGGACGTAACTTCCATCCTGGAGGTGAACCATGTTAAAATGATGCGTTATGTGATTGCTTTCTATGTTGTGTTTATTTGATGCATCTGTTAGTTATTTTATGAGCCTTGTTACAGTTTAATGTATGTATGCATTGTTCAGTTCACAATAATATGAAAGGATAGACATAAGTTGAAACCATTGATATGTTGTATGCGGGTTCAGTTATACTTTGCTTGAAATCATCACTAGTTGGGGTGTTGAACAGCCTGTCATGTTGAGTCTTGCAAGTCAACACGAACAACACTAAGTGCGCTGAGCCGCGGGGTTAGTGTATCGCAGGGAGGGGATACCACACCGACAGAGGAGCTACGGTGCACGATATCAGAGGTTAAGGACTTAGTGTTGGGAGGAAGTTACGTGTCGCCTGGTGCGCAGCGACGCGGTAAGGCTGGGGTCACCGCGAGTTAGTGGAAGTTGTGCGACGTAGGCAGGGACTGCACATCGGATAGAGAGAAATCCCATGGATAGAAGGGCTGCGAGACACTGAGATCACGCAACGCAAGTAGAGGGTCGTGCGACGCGCAAAGATGAGGCCCAACGACTAGCAGAGTTGTTAGTCGCAAGTAGGATGCCACATAACCTGGTCCAGGATGCTTCAGTCCTTGGCCAACCCTTCAGAATCACTTTGGGTGAGACTTCAAGCCGCTTCGCGGTTTGTCACCAAAAGGGCCAGTGAGCTAGGGGTGTTGTTGGTTAAATACAGTAAACCCGAGTCTACCCATGATAGCCAACAAATGGTTTCGTTGCCGGCTTTGAACAAATGGGAGCTGATGTTCTGGTGGCGTCCTACAAGAGATGAACTCAATGAGTGGGTTTGGTCTAACCGGAAAGAATTTGCTGAACGAGAGAACACGAGTCCTAAATTGAGTACAGAGGCTTGGTTACAGAAACATATCATTACAGACCTGCATGCGATATTCTTTACGACTTTTGGGAACGAGCTTTATGATTGGTTGTCAAAGTTAACTGATACAAGCATATTCAAAAAGAAGAGAGACATTGTCTGGAAAACGGAGCTGATTTAGACCGTGACAAACCTGGATAATCCTATCACAAGGGTAGTAGACTTCTGGCTTGTGAGCGTGCTAGAAGGCTTCATCACATAGTTTGCAGTCGACGAGACAAAAAGATTCAGCGAGGCTGAGCGCTATTTATTCAAAGGA
>LPNX011030256.1:149011-166412 GCA_001517045.1 Pseudotsuga menziesii | reverse complement strand
GAAGACAGTTTAGCTAGTACTAGACAGCAGAGTCATAGTACCACAGAAGGAACAGAGGGGGGTATCCCTTACCACCCTTACACCCCACAGAAACAGACCGGGACTTAGAACAATCCCGTAGGAACTCCATCCAGTAGTTCATAGACAGTACCTACCACCGGCACATCACCTCCACCTACACCGCCGAGTGGTAGTAATATAGTAAATCAACATCCACCATGTAGAAATAGAATGGGGGATGATATGAAGCTACCTATATTTAAGGGAACAGGGGCAGAAGACCCAGAGCAGCATTGGTTTCTCTGCGAAGCCATGTGGACCATTAAAACAATCAACGACGATAACCTTAAACTTGTACAGTTGGTCACCACACTAAGAGATCGAGCCTCAACATGGTATATTAAGTATACCACAGTACCCAGGACATTTGCCCAGGTCAAGAACGCCATGATTAAAGAGTTTAAGAAACCTAAGTCTGAGTCATAGTGCATTACAGAACTCAAAGACATCAAGCAGTTACCTACAGAGTTGGTGTGGGACTTTGATCTGAAATTCAAAGCCCTTATCGACCAAGTCAGTTTTGAGTTCACGTCGGAGCAGCATAAGGAATGGTTTATTGCAGCACTGCTCCCTCACATTAGACTGCCGTTAATGCAGTAGAAACTCCAGATGCAAGATGACGAGTTGGAGATGCTGATGAAACTAGAGGCTTCATCTCTAGCTGAGAGCAGTACAGGCATGGCAACTTTACAAAACCAGTTGGCTAATCTCACATTACAGTTGCATGAACTTAAAAAAGGGAAAGAGGTTGCGCAAGACATATGGTGCATAAAATGTAAAGCACGAGGCCATAGTAAAGATAATTGTCCGGTCTTTGTAGAATATATAGCAACAGGGGCTCCAAACCCCTTACCACAGACCCACGGGTCGTGGTGTGAGATATGCAAAATGCGAGGACATCTACCTCACCAGTGCCCTCTACTTCAGAAGTACGTGCAGACACCTAAGAACATATACTGCATGTTCTACAAGTCTGTAGGCCATGATGTACATGATTACCGAGCCTATGATATCATGGTCGGACCAAAACAAGACTTGTACAGAGTCCAGTCAAAAACACAGGATCCAGCAGTAGGACCACAGTAGGATCCGGGTTATGGAGGCCATGGAGGAGGATTCAGAGGACAAGGCCGTGGAGGAGGCTTTGCGCGAGGAGAAGGCTCTGGCAGAGGAGAGGGTTTTGGCCATGGCCGTGGACGAGTTACTTGTTACAACTGCAGAGTTGTAGGACACTATGCTAGGGACTGTCAGAACCCCACTACCACTTGTAACTACTGCAAATCTTATGATCATACTATAGAGGAGTGCCCTACCTTGATAGCTAAGATCAGAGAACCTAAGCTAGCAGTACACCAGAACATCAAATTTATTGCTACTGAGCAGGAAGAGCTAGAACTAAGAGTAAATATTGTGACTCGTAGCGGTGTTTCTACTAGTGGGACATCGTAGGAAACGAAAAAGACCACAGGTCAGGAGTGGGTGCGCAGAGCTCCTAATAAAGCAACACCACTCGACTTGCAGAAGAACAAACAGACATTTCAGGAGGATAAGTCTTTCTTTAATGACCCTACACAATCATGATCACAGGTACCTCCGTCTAGGGGCGTACCGCAGCAAGCACCTTGTGGCAATAGCCTTGTACAGACATCGCAGGCTACCACATCAGGAAGATGCGATGAGGATGAGATGACAGGAAGTGTACATTTCTTCTTGCGGAGTTGTCTAAAACTTGTAAGAAATGAGCAAGCTATCACAGAACTTCAGCATATCATAGATCAGTGTCAGCCATCTTCTTCCATGAGCAGTACACAGCGTGCTATTCATAATATTACGGGACATACAAGAACAGGAAGAGAGATGCGAATCACAGCACAGGTTGGAGAATTTGAAATGGATGAGGTGATCCTAGATCTAGGGTCAGACGTGAATGTTCTCACTAAGTAGACATGGGAATAGATGGGTATCCCTACCTTAATCAGATCGCCTATCCATCTGAGATTAGCTAATCAGCAGCGTGTGTCACCTCTGGGTCGGTTATCGCAGGTGCCAGTTGACATTGACGGAGTTCGTAGCTTCACAGAATTTGAAGTTATAGAAATCATTGGCGATAGTAGACCCTATCCAGCATTACTAGGAATTGATTGGGCGATCAGTAACATGGCCGTTATCAACCTAAAGAGAAGACAAATGACCTTTGAGGACGCGTATATCAGGGTCATCGCACTGTTGGATCCTTTTCAGGGTCCTAGTTATATTGAAACTATCCGGGTAGAGGAGGAGGCACATAACATGGATAGCCTCTATCAGATGACCGCAAACCAAAGCGACTACATCAATCCAACCACAAAAGGGAATATAAGTTGGCAATGCGATAGCTCATGCGCATCAGATTCAGATGTTGGTTTAGAAAACTGGAAGAACAGACTTCACGAAGTCTCACCGCGCAGGTGCACATACTTGACTAAGTCACCGCGATGGATTGGCGTAGAGGTCAATGAGATTCCATCCTTTCATGGTCTAACAGATATCCAGGACTTTCTCGAGCAATTTGAACAACAGATCCCTCACGAGCAGCGGATCGCAGCTATGGACCTTGCAGTATGAGCCACACCTGCAAGATGGTGTTATGCACATAAAAAGAACATAGCATCATGGGATGATATTAAGAGATTTATGGCGATCAGATTTTCTGTCGATAGAGAGTATGTGCAAAAGAAATACACAAGAGAGAGTGACCCCAGATCACACATTCAAACATGCGAACAGAATTGGTCGGACATTCCCGAGGATGAATGGGTTCACCGATTCGTTCATACGTTGGATACAGTTCCAAGGAACTGGTATATAGAGACTGAACTGCGCAAGGGAACAACAACATGGCTGCTTATGATAGACAGCTTCCTACTCACCTTCGCTTTTGAATCTGAGTATCCAAAGGTTGATCAGGCCCTACAAGTAATAAAGATTAAGATATTTGAAGATTGTACCATATCAGTATCAGCTCAACCTGAGTGGGCTATCCAGCTAAAAGAGGCGTTAGAGTGTTATAATTTTGCATCTAAACCAGAAGAGGATGAGGACCCTCGCGACACCAACATTTCAGAGTCAGAAGGCACTCGCGATGTTAAGGGACCACAGTTAGAAATTCCAGCAATCACAGAGCCCATTAAGATTAAAAAGATCAATATTGGCATAGATACAGAACCTAAATTTGCTTCTATTGGAGACTATTGGAACGATGAAACAGTCGAACAGATTGCAGACTTGCTACATGACTATCAGGATCTATTTCCTGCCAAGTTCACGGAGATGAATGGAATAGTTGGAGACCTGGGATTCATGAGGATACCATTAAAGGAGGACCCTCGCGACACCAACATTTCAGAGTCAGAAGGCACTCGCGATGTTAAGGGACCACAGTTAGAAATTCCAGCAATCACAGAGCCCATTAAGATTAAAAAGATCAATATTGGCATAGATACAGAACCTAAATTTGCTTCTATTGGAGACTATTGGAACGATGAAACAGTCGAACAGATTGCAGACTTGCTACATGACTATCAGGATCTATTTCCCGCCAAGTTCACGGAGATGAATGGAATAGTTGGAGACCTGGGATTCATGAGGATACCATTAAAGGAGGATGCTAGACCAGTCAAGCAGCGCCCATATAAACTAAACCCGCGGTATAAAGAAAAAATAAATGATGAGATCGATAAGATGCTAGCAGCAGGCATCATTGAGCCTATAGAAGAAAGCGAATGGGTTAGCCCCATGGTCATACAAGAGAAGAAAAACAAAGGAGATATCAGGATTTGTGTCGATCTGCGCAACCTCAACGATGCATCACTTCACGATCCATTCTCGACACCGTTTACTAATGAGGTATTATACAATGTGGGAGGACAGGAGGTCTACTCCTTCACCGATGGATTTTCAGGCTACCACCAGATCAGAATACACCCAGAATATCGATCCAAGACCACCTTTGCAATAGAATGGGGCTCATTCCAGTATATGGTAATGCCCTTTGGTCTTAAAAATGCACCAGCTATATTTTCTAGAGTAGTAGTTGCTGTATTTAAAGAATACATCCATAAATTCCTAGAAGTATATTTTGATGATTGGACTGTATTTGGACTAATTGGCAAGCACATAGGAGATTTAAGACTGATGTTAGAGAAATGTAGGCAGCACCAGATTTCTCTAAACTTGAAGAAATGTATATTTTGTGCACCATTTGGTATTTTGTTGGGTCACAATTGTTTACAAACAAGGCTTGATGGTAGATCCCGCAAAGATTGCCATCATTGTAAATATTCCAGCACCCAACTCAGTCAAGCAACTGAGGACAGTACTTGGTCATACCGGGTATTACAGAAAGTTCATCAAGGGCTACGCAAAGATTACAGCACCAATGGAGAAATTGCTAAAGAAAGATGTAAAATTCCTATGGAATGAGGAATGTCAGCAGAGTCTAGACACACTTAAAGAAAAGATGGTTACAGCACCCATCCTAGTATTTCCAGATTGGACTAAGCCATTTCATGTACATGTGGATGCATCTAGCATTGCACTAGGGGTTGTCTTAATGCAACCAGGAGAAGGGGATATTGATCACCCTATTGCATACTCCAGTAGAAAGCTATTGACAGCAGAAAAGAACTACACCATGACAGAGAGAGAAGGCTTAGATATGGTGTATGCGCTGCAGAAGTTTAGGCACTACCTATTGGGTGCCTCCTTCAAGATGTTTACTGACCATTCCGGATTGAAGTATCTGGATAATAAGCTAGTGTTAGGGGGGAGAATCTACAGATGGTTACTCCTCTTTCAGGAGTATGATTTTGAAATCATCATTAAACCAGGAAGATTGAACACTGGACCTGATCATCTATCGCGAATAGACTCAGGAGAAGAGCCAAGTAACCTAGAGGAAAATTTGTCGGACGCACGGTTGTTTTCTATCCAGATTGTGGATGACTACTATGCTGATATCATTCACTTTCTCACTACAGGATTAGTGCCTGATGAGTTCACTAAGCAGCAAAAGAAGCAGTTGGTTGTTAAAGCAACAAACTTCACCCTGATCGCAGGACACCTATACAAGTTAGGACCAGATGAAGTTTTGCGCAGATGTGTGATGCCGCATGAAAAAGACGCTATTATCAGAGATGCACATTCAGGGACCGCAGGAGGTCATTTCGCAGCAAAGCCGATTGCGCAGAAAATCCTAGATGTAGGATTATGGTGGCCTACTTTGCATAAGGACACCAAGGACTTCTACATATGCTGCGATATCTGCCAGAGGGTAGGAAAACCCTCATGATGTGATGAAATGGCACTGCGACCGCAGGTTAAGCTGCGCACATTTGACAAGTGGGATATAGACTTTGTGGGTACTATCAACCCACCAGGAAAATGCACTGGCATGAGATATATTATCACTGGAACAAAGTACCTCACTAGATGGGAAGAGGCCAAAGCCGTAACAAATTGCGATGCTGCTACAGCCGCACAGTTCCTTTTTGAGAACATCATCAGTCGATTTGGCTGCCCCGTAATTTTGATGAGTGATCAAGGCACACATTTCTTAAACCGCACCATTGAGGATTTGATAGAAGAATTTCGGATTCAGCACCATAAGAGCACTCCCTACCACCCACAGGCTAATGGTACGGTGGAGGCCTTTAATAAGATTTTAAAAAATGCTCTTACTAAGATCTGCAACAGTCAAAGGAACGATTGGGACCTCAGAGTTAACGTTGTATTATGGGCGTATAGGACCACATGCAAGAAACTTATAGGACACACACCTTTCATCTTGGTGTATGGACATGAGGCTGTTATGCCTATGGAGTATACTCTTCCTAGCTTACGAATCACTCAGATCATCGGGATGACTGATATAGACACAGTGGAGGAAAGGCTAGCACAGCTGTTTGCCTTAGAGGAAGACAGATTCATTGCCGGATTCCATCAGAAAGTGCAGAAGGCACGAGAAAAATCTTGGCATGATAGACACATTAAGAGTAAGACTTTCCAGATCGGAGACCTAGTACTCCTCTATGATAGTAAATTCATTAAGTTTCGAGGGAAGTTGAATATGCATTGGCTGGGGCCATATCAGATACAGCAAGTTACAGAGGGAGGTGTCGTTCAGCTCAGCCAGCTGAACAAGGAGCTTCTTCCCACATGGATTAATGGTAGTAGGATTAAGCTCTATGGCGATATCCAGCCCACCTCTCAGCCCTAGCTTAGCCAGTTTATGGTGGTACAGATGTCCAGTGTAGTTGAAAGGAGGCATCGCAACGAGAACTAGTCTACACCGGCAAGTATTATAACTATCAGGAATCACATAAGGACGGTTCATTTTGCTCAAGTCAATAAATGGCTTGCGGGGAAAGAAAAAAAAAAACGATTGTTTGTTTGCGCAGGTGATGCGGTGTTTCAGCGCAGCAAGGCGATGTTTCCCCGTGCCACGTATCCAATTTTTGCAACCGACAGAGGACCAGTCAAGTTGCCTCCTGACACGAAGTTAATGAAGAAATGACTGGTATACCTTACCATAGATTTGGCAGCAGCATAATTAATTTTCTAGATTTGGAAAATATTCGACGAGATCGACGCTTGTACACACACATTTTGGGGGAAACGTGATGGGATTTCAGCATGAATGGAGGATCGGATGACGGGTGAGGTCTTGTCCATGTAATTATTACGACCGATGGGTCCATTCAAGATGACTGTTGCATACGGGATTGTTTCCTTCGGCATAAAATCAGAAATTGTTCATTCGAGGGGGTTACATTTGCAGAAACCCGAGAGCTACCGAGTAACCTGTTAAGAGTCCCCTGTGCAGAGTTCACCCCGTTACAGAGTGTTGTGATTCCCAGAGTTTGAAGCCATTGCATGCCCAGGAGATTCCACTAAGTCGGTTCTGTCTAAGGACGAACCTTTAGAAGACATGCCGAGATGCTTCGACCCTGGTGGCCGTAGGTCCACTATGACGACGCTGCCCATGGTTGTGAAATTAGGTACATCACTGGTCAGACAGCCGCTAAGGATGAAGAGTCAAGAGCTGGAAGTAGAAGTTGTCACCAAAGTCTTTGCTAAGGAGAAGAAGAATGCCAAGCCAATCACTCAAGATAAGAAAGCAGAGCAGAAGAATGATGAGAAGAAATCTCCCGCCAGGAAGAAAGTAAAAATGAGAAAAAGAAAGCAACGGGAGAAGGAAGATGACCTATCTCATCAGCTAAGAGTAGAACAAGAGGTTCGAGAGCTCAAGAATGAAAATATGCGGAACCAGAGTCACGTGCATACCTAGAGTGAGTTGTTGAGAAGAAAAGTGAAAGGGAAAACAAACTGAGCAAGCAGAACTTCAAGATGCAGACAAAGGCTTGTTCTCGGAACGAAATTCATGGTTTGTATCTCTTTCATATAGAGGGATCTAGACTGAATGAAATGTTTGAGAAGGCTGGAAGATACAGATTTTCCTTGTGATAAAAGTTCTAACCCAGATAAAGAGGAAAGGATATCTGTGGAAGACCTTTCAAACACTAGAAGGTTCTTAAAAAGTTTCAGAAGCGACGAGAGCGATACCATGACTAAGGGAAGGAAAGATAAGAGAGCCCAATGAACCAAGTTACAGAAACTATAAAGAGCATGTTAGAGTAATGCAGAAGGAAGTCATAGGAATTCACGACAGGTTCCAACAAACTTCACAGGAAGCCAAGGAGAAGCTACAACAAGAGAAGCCAGCTGGTAGTGGCTCAAGGGCGAGCCACAAGTAAGTGTTAGGGGACTGTTGGAGCACGGTCCCGCAGCTACAGAAGAAGCTTCCAGTTTAGTGGACAGACAGTTTTGGAGGATAGACAAGATAGAGCTACGACGCCGTAGTAGGATTCCAGCTGCAGAGCAAAGCCAGAAACCATGACTTTTAAGATAGAGAAGTCAAGGAAGACGATGGTACATGAGCGACTGAGAAGAGAGAGCTCACCCACTGCATTGAAGGCAGCGGTGGAAGAAAGGAGGGTTCAACTACCCTCATAAAAGAAAAGGAGCAATGAGGCTGAGGCATTGAAGAGGAAGGACAGAAGGGAAGCAGCGTCGGTACCCATGGTCAGTGCTGGGAAGCATGGAAGACTGCAGGAAGCTGTGGTGAAGGGAAGCGGTGCATAGTACCCATGATCAGTGTCGGGAAGCATGGAAGACTGCAGAGAGATGTGGTGTGAAGGATAGCAGCTACTTCAAAGTACATATATGCCGACTGTCACTAGTTAGGGTTTGGGTTACTGTTGGGACAGGCCCACAATGTTGTAATGGCGAGACCTTTGGGCCGCCTATAAAGGGATATATTTTGTACTGTAAAAGGGTTGGTTAGAGAGGCGGCTCGTTGATTCGTCTGTTGTAGTTGTTTTGTAGAGTATTGGACAGTTGTAGAATCCAAGCTCTGGTTCTGTTATTAGCTGGATTATCTTACTGTAACCAGTAGCTGGCTCATAGAGCATTCATGTAATGATCCACAGGGATAGATAGAGAGGGAGGAGTATATTGTAAGAGGTGCAATATAGAGGTAGAAAAGAGATCTAAGAGAGAAGATCTTAAGCTGCATATGCGGTGCAGCAGAACTGTGTTTACCTTCCCCTGAGCTATAATAGAAACATAGTTCTGTGGACGTAACTTCCATCCTGAAGGTGAACCACGTTAAAATGATGCGTTAAGTGATTGCTTTTTGTGTTCTGTTTATTTGATGCATCTGTCAGTTATTTTATGAGACTTGTTACAGTTTAATGTATGTATGCATTGCTCAGTTCGCAATAGTATGAAAGGATAGAAATAAGTTGAAACCATTGATATGTTGTATGCAGGTTCAATTATACTTTGCTTGAAATCATCACTAGTCACGGTGTTGAACAGCCTGTCATGTTGATTCTTGCAAGTCAACACGAACAACACTAAGTGCGTTGAGTCGTGGGGTTAGGGTATCGCAGGGAGGCGATACCACACCAACAGAGGAGCTACGGTGCATGATACCAGAGGTTAAGGACTTAGTGTTGGGAGGAAGTTACGTGTCGCTTGGTGCGCAGTGACGCGGTAAGGCTGAAGTCACCGCAAGTTAGTGGAGGTTGTGCGACGTAGGCAGGGACTGCGTGCCAGATAGAGAGAGATCCCATGGATAGAAGGGCTGCGAGACACTAATATCATGTGACGCGAGCAGAGGGTCATGTGACGCGCAAAGAAAGAGGCCCTGCGACTAGCAGAGTTGTTAGTCACAAGTAGGATTCCACAGACCTTGGTCCAAGATGCTTGAGTCCTTGGCCAACCCTTTAGAATCACTTCGGGTGAGAATTCAGGTCGCTTCGTGGTCTGTCGCCAAAAGGGCCAGTGAGCTAGGGGTGTTGTTGGTTAAATACGGTAAACCCGAGTCTACCCACGATAGCCAACAAATGGTTTCTCTGCCGGCTTTGAACAAATGGGAGCTGATGTCCTGGTGGCATCCTACGAGAGATGAACTCAATGAGTGGGTTTGGTATAACCAGAAAGAATTTGCTAAACGAGAGAACATGAGTCCTAAATTGAGTACAGAGGCCTGGTTACAGAAACATACCATTATAGACCTGCATGCGATATTCTTTACGACTTTTGGGAACGAGCTTTACGACTGGTTATCAAAGTTAACTGATACAAGCATATTAAAAAAGAAGAGAGACATTGTCTGGACACCGGAGCTAATTCAGACCGTGAGGAACCTCGATAATCCTATCATGAGGGCAGTAGACTTCTAACTTGCGAGTGTGCTAGAAGGCTTCGTCACATAGTTGCAGTCGACGAGACAAAAAGCTTCAGCGAGGCTTAGCGCTATTTCTTCAAAGGATATTGTGGTAAGTACCCAAGATATTTAAACTTGTCCATTAAGATGCTATTACATGAAAAAGGAACAATGGATCTAGTTTCAGATGAATAAGTAGAAATAGTAATGTCACAAGAGTTTGAAAGTGATTTTGATGACATTGGACGAACACGTAGTGGAAAGAAGTATAAAGTAGATTTCAGCTCACCAATATTTGAAGACAGTTTAGCTAGTACTAGACAGCAGAGTCATAGTACCACAGAAGGAACAGAGGGGGGTATCCATTACCACCCTTACACCCCACAGAAACAGACCGGGACTTAGAACAATCCCGTAGGAACTCCATCCAGTAGTGCATAGACAGTACCTACCACCGCCACATCACCTCCACCTACACCGCCGAGTGGTAGTAATACAGTAAATCAACATCCACCACGTAGAAATAGAATGGGAGATGATATGAAGATACCTATATTTAAGGGAACAAGGGTAGAAGACCCAGAGCAGCATTGGTTTCTCTGCGAAGCCATGTGGACCATTAAAACAATCAACGACGATAACCTTAAACTTGTACAGTTGGTCACCACACTAAGAGATCGAGCCTTAACATGGTATATTAAGTATACCACAGTACCCAGGACACTTGCCTAGTTCAAGACCGCCATGATTAAAGAGTTTAAGAAACCTAAGTCTGAGTCACAGGGCATTACATAACTCAAAGACATCAAGCAGTTACCTACACAGTTGGTGTGGGAATTTGATCAAAAATTCAAAGCCCTTATCGACCAAGTCAGTTTTGAGATCGCGTTGGAGAAGCATAAGGAATGGTTTATTGTAGCACTGCTCCCTCACATTAGACTGCCATTAATGCAACAGAAACCCCAGATGCAAGATGACGAGTTGGAGATGGCGATGAAACTAAAGGCTTCACCTCTAGCTGAGAGCAGTACAGGCATGGCAACTTTACAAAACCAGTTGGCTAATGTCACATTACAGTTGCATGAACTTAAGAAAGGGAAAGAGGTTGCGCAAGACATATGGTGCGTAAAATGTAAAGCACAAGGCCATAGTAAAGATAATTGTCCGGTCTTTTTAGAATATATAGCAACAGGGGCTCCAAACCCCTTACCACAGACCCACGGGCCGTGGTGTGAGATATGCAAAATGCGAGGACATCTACCTCACCAGTGCCCTCTACTTCAGAAGTACGTGCAGACACCTAAGAACATATACTGCATCTTCTGCAAGTCTGTAGGCCATGATGTACATGATTACCGAGCCTATGATATCATGGTCGCAGCAAAGCAAGACTTGTACAGAGTCCAGTCAGAAACACAGGGTCCAGCAGTAGGACCACAGCAGGATCCGGCTTATGGAGGCCGTGGAGGAGGATTCAGAGGATGAGGTCGTGGAGGAGGCTTTGCATGAGGAGAAGGCTCTGGCAAAGGAGAGGGTTTTGGCCGTGGCCGTGGACCAGTTACTTGTTACAACTGTAGAGTTGTAGGACACTATGCTAGGGACTGTCAGAACCCCACTACCACTTGTAACTACTGCAAATATTATGATCATACTATAGAGGAGTGCCCTACCTTGATAGCTAAGATCAGAGTACCTAAGCCAGTAGTACACCAGAACATCCAATTTATTGCTGCTGGGCAGGAAGAGCCAGAACTGAGAGTCAATATTGTGACTCGTAGTGGTGTTTCTAACAGTGGGACATCGTAGGAAATGGAAAAGACCACATGTCAGGAGTGGCTGCGCAGAGCTCCTAATAAAGCAACACCACTCGACCTGTAGAAGAAAAAACAAACATTTCAGGAGGCTAAGGCTTTCTTTAATGACCCTACACAATCAGGATCACAGGTACCGCCGTCTAGGGGCGTACCGCAGAAAGCACCTTGTGGTGATAGCCTTGTACAGACATCGCAAGCTACCACATCACGAAGATGTGATGAGGACGAGATGACAGGAAGTGTACATTCCTTCCTGCGGAGTTGTCTAAAACTTGTAAGAAATGAGCAAGCTATCACAGAACTTCAACATATCATAGATCAGTGTCAGCCATCTTCTTCCATGAGCAGTACACAGCGTGCTATTCATAATATTACGGGACATACAAGAACAGGAAGAGAGATGCAACTCACAGCGCAGGTTGGAGAATTTGAAATGGATGAGGTGATCCTAGATCTATGATCAGGCGTAAATGTTCTGACTAAGTAGACATGGGAATAGATGGGTATCCCTACGTTAATCAGATCGCCTATCCATCTGAGATTAGCTAATCAGCAGCGTTTGTCACCTCTGGGTCGGTTATCGCAGGTGCCAGTTGACATTGACGGAGTTCGTAGCTTCGCGGAATTTGAAGTTATAGAAATCATTGGCGATAGTAGACCCTATCCAGCATTACTAGGAATTGATTGGGCGATTGGTAACATGGCCGTTATCAACCTAAAGAGAAGACAAATGACCTTTGAGGATGCGTAGATCCAGGTCATCCCACCATTGGATCCTTTTCAGGGTCCTAGATATATTGAACCTATCTGGGAAAAGGAGGAGGCACATAACATGGAGAGCCTCTATCAGATGACCGCAAACCAGAGCGACTACATCAATCCAACCACAGAAGGGAATATCAGTTGGCAATGTGACAGCTCATGCGCATCAGATTCAGATGTTGGTTAAGAAAACTGGCAGAACAGACTTCACGAAGTCTCAACGCGTAGGTGCGCATACTTGACTAAGTCACTGCGATGGATTGGCGTAGAGGTCAATGAGATTCCATCCTTTCATGGTCTAACAGATATCCAACACTTTCTCGAGCAATTTGAACAATAGATCCCTCACGAGTAGCGGATCGCAGCTATGGACCTTGCAGTACGAGCCACACCTGCAAGATGGTGTTATGCACATAAAGAGAACATAGCATCATGGGATGATATTAAGAGATTTATGGCGATCAGATTTTCTGTCGACAGAAAGTATGTCCAATAGAAATACACAGGAGAGAGTGACCCCAGATCACACATTCAAACATGCGAACAGAATTGATCGGACATTCCTGACGATGAATGGGTTCACCGATTCGTTCATACGTTGGATACAGTTCCAAGGAACTGGTATACAGAGACTGAACTGCGCAAGGGAACAACAACATGGTCGCTTATGATAGACAGCTTCCTACTCACCTTCGCTTTTGAATCTGAGTATCCAAAGGTTGATCAGGCCCTACAAGTAATAAAGAGTAAGATATTTGAAGATTGTACCATATCAGTATCAGCTCAACCTGAGTGGGATATCTAGCTAAAAGAGGCGTTAGAGTGTTATAATTTTGCATCTGAACCAGAAGAGGATGAGGACCCTCGCAACACCAACATTTCAGAGTCAGAAGGCACTCGCGATGTTAAGGGACCACAGTTAGAAATTCCAGCAATCACAGAGCCCATTAAGATTAAAAAGATCAATATTAGCACAGATACAGAACCTAAATTTGCTTCTATTGGAGAGTATTGGAACAATGAAACAGTTGGACAGATTGCAGACTTGCTACATGACTATCAGGATCTATTTCCCACCAATTTCACACAGATGAATGGAATAGTTGGAGACCTGGGATTCATGAGGATACCGTTGAAGGAGGATGCTAGACCATTCAAGCAGTGCCCATATAGACTAAATCCACGGTATAAAGAAAAAATAAAGGATGAGATCGATAAGATGCTAGCAGCAGGCATCATTGAGCCTGTAGAAGAAATTGAATGGGTTAGCCCCATGGTCATACAAGAGAAGAAAACCAAAGGAGACATCAGGATTTGTGTCTATCTGCGCAACCTCAACGATGCATCGCTTCACGATCCATTCCTGACACCGTTTACTGATGAGGTATTAGACAACGTGGGAGGACAGGAGGTCTACTCCTTCACCGATGGATTTTTAGGCTACCACCATATCAGAATACACCCAGAAGATCGATCCAAGACCACCTTGGCAAAAGAATGGGGCTCATTCCAGTATATGGTAATGCCCTTTGGTCTTAAAAATGCACCAGCTATATTTTCTAGAGTAGTAGTTGCTGTATTTAAAGAATATATCCATAAATTCCTAGAAGTATATTTTTATGATTGGACTGTATTTGGACTAATTGGCAAGCACATATGAGATTTAAGACTGATGTTAGAGAAATGTAGGCAGTACCAGATTTCTCTAAACTTGAAGAAATGTATATTTTGTGCACCATTTGGTATTTTGTTGGGTCACATTGTTTGCAGACAAGGCTTGATGGTAGATCCTACAAAGATTTCCATCATTGTAAATATTCCAGCACCCAACTCAGTCAAGTAACTGAGGACATTACTTGGTCATACCGGGTATTACAGAAAGTTCATCAAGGGCTACGCAAAGATTACAGCACCAATGGAGAAATTGCTAAAGAAAGATGTAAAATTCCTATGGAATGAGGAATGTCAGCAGAGTCTAGACACACTTAAAGAAAAGATGGTTACAGCACCCATCCTAGTATTTCCAGATTGGACTAAGCCATTTCATGTACATGTGGATGCATCTAGCATCGCACTAGGGGTTGTCTTAACGCAACCAGGAGAAGGGGATATTGATCACCCTATTGCATACTCCAGTAGAAAGCTATTGACAGCAGAAAATAACTACACCACGATAGAGAGAGAAGGCTTAGCTATGGTGTATGTGCTACAGAAGTTTAGGAACTACCTATTGGGTGCCTCCTTCAAGATGTTTACTGAGCATTCCACATTGAAGTATCTGGTCAATAAGCTAGTGTTAGGGGGGAGAATCTGCAGATGGTTACTCCTCTTTCAGGAGTATTATTTTGAAATCATCGTTAAACCAGGAAGTTTGAACACTGGACCTGATCATCTATCACGAATAGACTCAGGAGAAGAGCCAAGTAACCTAGAGGAAAATTTGCTGGATGCACGGTTGTTTTCTGTCCAGATTGCGGATGACTACTATGCTGATATCATTCACTTTCTCACTACAGGATTAGCGCCTGATGAGTTCACTAAGAAGCAAAAGAGGCAGTTGGTTGTTAAAGCAGCAGACTTCACCCTGATCGCAGGACACCTATACAAGTTAGGACCGGATGAAGTTTTGCGCAGATGTGTGATGCCGCATGAAAAAGATGCTATTATCAGAGAGGCACATTTAGGGATCGCAGGAGGTCATTTCGCAGCAAAGCCGATTGCGCAGAAAATCCTAGATGCAGGATTATGGTGGCCTACTTTGCATAAGGACACCAAGGACTTCTGCAGATGCTGCGATATCTGCTAAAGGGTAGGAAAACCCTCATGACGCTTTGAAATGCCACTGCGACTGCAGGTTACACTGTGCACATTTGACAAGTGGGCTATAGACTTTGTGGGTACTATCAACCCACCAGGAAAACGCACTGGCGTGAGATATATTATCACTGGAACAAAGTACCTCACTAGATGGGTAGAGGCCAAAGTCGTAACAAATTGCGATGCTGCTACAGCCGCACAGTTCCTTTTTGAGAACATCATCAGTAGATTTGGCTGCCCCGTAATTTTGATGAGTGATAAAGGCACACATTTCTTAAACTGCACCATTGAGGCCTTGACAGAAGAATTCCAGATTCGGCACCATAAGAGCACTCCCTACCACCCACAGGATAATGGTATGGTGGAGGCCTTTAATAAGATTTTAGAAAACGCTCTTACTAATATCTGCAACAGTCAAAGGAACAATTGCGACCTCAGAGTTAACGTTGTATTATGGGCGTATAGGACCACATGCAAGAAACTTACAGGACACACACCTTTCAGCATGGTGTATGGAAAGGAGGCTCTTTTGCCTATGGAGTATACTCTTCCTAGCTTACGAATCGCTCAGATCACCGGGATGACTGATACAGACACAGTGGAGGAAAGGCTAGCACAGCTTGCTTCCTTAGAGGAAGACAGATTCATTGCCGGATTCCATCAGAAAGTGCAGAAGGCACGAGAAAAATCTTGGCATGATAGACACATTAAGAGTAAGACTTTCCAGATCGGAGACCTAGTACTCCTCTATGATAGTAAATTCATTAAGTTTCGAGGGAAGTTGAAGACGCATTGGCTGGGGCCATATCATATACAACAAGTTACAGAGGGATGTGTCGTTCAGCTCAGCCAGCTGAATGGGGAGCTTCTTCCCACATGGATTAATGGTAGTAGGCTTAAGCTCTATGGCGATAGCAACCCCACCTCTCAGCCCTAGCTTAGCCAGTTTATGGTGGTGGAGATGTCCAGTGTAGTTGAAAGGAGGCATCGCACCGGGAACTAGTCTACACCGGCAAGTATTATAAGTATCAGGAATCACATAAGGACGGTTCATTTTGCGCAAGTCAATAAATGGCTTGCAGGGAAAGAAAAAAAAAATCGATTGTTTGTTTGCACAGGTGATGCGGTGTTTCAGCGCAGCAATGTGATGTTTCCCCATGCCACATATCCATTTTTTGCAACCGACAGAGGACCAGTCAAGTCGCCTCCTAACAGGCAGTTAATGAAGAAATGACTGGTATACCTTACCATAGATATGGCAGCAGCATAATTAAGTTTCTATATTTGGCAAATATTCGACGAGATCGGCGCCTGTACACACATGTTTTGGGGGAAACGTGACAGGATTTCAGCATTTATGGAGGATCGGATGACGGGTGAGGTCTTGTCCATGTAATTATTAATACCGATGGGTCCATTCAAGATGACCGTTGCGTCCGGGATTGTTGCCTTCGGCATAAAATCAGAAATTGTTCATTCGAGGGGGTTACATTTGCAGAAACTCGAGAGCTACAGAGTAACCTGTTAAGAGTCCCATGTGCAGAGTTCACCCCGTTACAGAGTGCTGTGATTCCCAAAGTTTGAAGCCATTGCATGCCCAGGAGATTCCACTAAGTCGATTCTGTCCAAGGACGAACCTTTAGAAGACATGCCGAGACGCTTCGACCCTAGTGGCCGTAGGTCTGCTATGACGACGCTGCCCAAGATTGTAAAATTAGGTACATCATTGGTCAAAAATCCGCTAAGGATGAAGAGTCAAGTGTTGGAAGTAGAAGTTGTCACCAAAGTCTTTGCTAAGGAGAAGAAGAATTCCGAGCCGATCACTGAAGATAAGAAAGCAGAGCAGAAGAATGATGAGAAGAAATCTCCCACCAGGAAGAAAGTAAAAATGAGAAAAAGAAAGCAATGGGAGAAGGAAGATGACCTATCTCATCAGCTAAGAGCAGAAAAAGAGGTTCCAGAGCTCAAGAATGAAAATATGTGGAACCAAAGTCATGTGCATACCTGGAGCGAGTTGTTGAGAAGAAAAGTGAAAGGGAAAACAAACCGAGCAACCAGAACTTCAAGATGCAGACAAAGGCTTGTTCTCGGAACGGAATTCATGGTTTGTATCTCTTTCATATAGAGGGCTCCAGACTGAATGAAATGTTTGAGAAGGGTGGAAGATACAGATTGT